>PVIR01005413.1:0-72284 GCA_004026965.1 Petromus typicus
AATATGGACTAAAGATATGAAGAAACATTTTGCTGAAGAACACACAAAGATGGCAGTTGAGCATCTAACACAAAGTTCAACAATTAGTAGCCATTAGTGAAACTCAAATGAAAACCACAACAAAATATTACCATACATCTATCAGAATGGACTCAAGTGAAAAATATTACACTAAATATTGGTGAAGACAGAGGATGAAGAGAAAGTGATCATGCATCAGTGCTAGTGGGCATGTAAAATGTTACAGCACTCTGAAATAACAGTCTCTCTAGTACTGGTAACTGAATTTAGGTCCTCAAACTCTGTCCCTTAAATTCAGAGTCAGGGGTTTGCTGAATTGCCTAGGCTGGGTTTGAATTTGTAATGCTGCTGCCTCAGCCTCTTGGCAGTTTCTTTAAAAAATTAAAATATGGGGCCGGGGAGTTAGCTCAGTGGTTCTGGCGCCTGTCTTGCAAGCGCAAGGGCCCGGGTTTGATTCCCCGGTAACCACATAACAATACTGGGTGTGGAGACCCCACACCCAGCAGCAACCAGTACCACATACCACAGTGCCGGGCGTGGTGCCTCACGCCTGTAATCCCAGCACTCGGGAGGCAGAGGCAGGAGGATTGTGATGTGAGTTTGAGGCTGAGCTCAGGGCCAGCCTGAACCACAAAAGCGAGACCCTGTCTCAAAAAACCTAAAAAAAAAAAAAAAAAAATTAAAATATGTCTCCTATATAACCCAGCAATTACATTCCTAAGCATTTATCTCATCAAAATAAGAAAACATATTTTTACATAAAAATCTATTTGGAAATGTTTACAATGGCCTTATTTTCAGTGAAAACTTTGAAAGTTGAGGGGCAGGGGATTAGCTCAGTGGTTCCGGCACCTGCCTTGCAAGCCAAGGGCCACAGGTTGATCCCCAGTAACCACATACAACAATGGTACAAGTAGTGACTCATGCTCACTAGCAATCATACTACATACCACAATGCCGGGCATGGTGGCTCACACCTGTAATCCCAGCACTCAGGAGGCAGAGGCAGGAGGATTGCTAGGAGTTTGAGGCTCGCCTGGGCTACATAGTGAGCTCAACGTCAGCCTGAACTACAAAGTGAGACTTTGACTCAAAAACAAAAACAACAACAAAACCTTTGAAAGCTGAAGCAGGAAGTTCACTGCAAATGTGAGGCCAGCCCAGGCTACACTGAGTTCCAAACTATCTCAAAAAACCAAAAAAACAAAACAAAACAAAACAAAACAAATAACGAAAAACAAAACAAAAAAACCCCAAATAAACAAAAAACCCAAAACAAAACTCTGCACTCAACCAACACAAACCAAAAGTGGACACCCAAATGACTTTAAATGGTTCGTCTATTACCATATGGTACTATTCAGCAATAAAAAGGAATGAATATAGTTGGTATAGAAAACCTGAGTGGATCTTAAGAAAATTATGTTGAGCAAAAACACCAATATTTAGAGGTTATATAATGTTATTCTATTTCTAGAACATTCTTTAAAAGGATAAAATTACAAAAATGAAGATTAATGGTTATCAACAACCGAGGGATGAAGGTGAAAGAGAAGTGGATGTAGTTATAAGACAGCAATACCATGATCTTTGTAGTTGTGGAAATGTCCCATAACTTGACCCTATGGAAGTCAGTGTAATTATGCTACAATTTTGGAAGATGTTACTATGGAAATAAACTAGACAAAGGGTTCCCAGGATATCTTTGTATTGTATTTTATAATTTCATCTAAAATCTACAGCTATTTGCAAATAAAAGAATAAAAATACAATGTAGTTTGTATGTTTGAAATTTCCATAATAAGATTCTGGTGAAAATAGTATGTAACTGCAGTAATGCAATAGAGTTTCCCAAGACTTCTACCAAGGTGAAGATTTTTGCCTTGGTATGAAAGACAGGGTAGACTAACAAGACAACACATCTGACTCACCATTTGTTTCTGGAGGCCATCTAATTTGTCTTCAGCACTGTCTTCTTTATCCGTGTTGCTTCTAAATAAAAGTAACCACATATCATCCAGTTTCTTTAAAAAATTAAAGTTAATCTGTCATCATCACACTTATAAGAGAACTTCCAAATCATTAGCTGAAGGGAATATTAGGTCCTTCCTCCATAGGAGCTCAAAATTTTTAGTTTGTCCTTTCCTTTTAAGAGGACTCGAGACATTAAGAATGAGACAAATTATTGTGAACGTTAACGTCACTTTTATGGGCAACAGTATGAGGTCAGAGCCTCAGGATCTACTTAGGTAAGTTCTGAAGCAGGCTCTTTAGTGATGATACTATCAGAAAAAAGGCTGTTAGGGCTCTTCAAGAGATATTTGCATATGTAGCTCTGAAAAAAAGAACAAACTGTAGATCAAGGGCTGCACTAACCAACTGAGGCCTGATGTACCAATCAGAGACAAGAGAGGGCTGAATCTTTCCAGGGAATTACTTATATTTGCCAGCTCGCTTTCTTGGAAAGGAGTACTTTTTCCATGCTCAGAAGGAAGGTATTTTGCCTTCTTAGCCATCAGACACTTGCAGCTAAGTTAGCCAACTAACCTCTTTAAGTTTCACTATTGCTGAGGTCTGTTTCTCTCATTCCTTTTAAAACTGACTTGGAAACATTTTTGTCCCAAACGTGCTGATCCTTGATCAGGTCCTCGAGACAGAAAATCACCTACCTTCAATGTTAAAAACAAAAAGACAACTACTACACAAAAAGAGAAACTTTATGGCAAATTCAGGTACCTTTCCCAGGGACTGATTTGCTGAACAGTGAATCTGGCCAAGGACCACCAGTTGTTTGGGCTTTTCATTAATATCTCCTGAAATGCATTTTATTATCTGTCCACAGGACGTGGCAAAAAACAGAAACAAAAACAAAAAAACCACCATGACAGCTAAAGTGTTCACTATGGGCTAGGATAGGTGATAGGATTAGGATGCGTACCACGCTTTTTTTGATTTGAGCAGACGGTTAGGGGTTCCTGGTGCTGCCAAGCTCTCACAGCTCTTCTCCATGTAAAGTACTATCTGCTACTTGTAACGAGATGACTGAGCCAAAAGCTTACTGAACCCAAGCTACACGATAAATGTCATGCTTTCCAAAAATACGTACATTCTGGAGAACTGCAGCTTTAGTTACAGTATCTTTCCTGAGATTTTTTTGGGGGGGCAGGGGGAAGGAGTTACTGGGGATTGAATTTAAAGCCTTCACTCTCAGCTATAGTCACAGTCCTTTAAAACATTTTTTGTGACAGGGTCTCACTAAGTCACTAAGTTGTCCAAGCTGGGCTTGAACTTGAGATCCTTCTGCCTCAGCTTTCCCGACTGCTGGGATTATAGGCATATGCCAACACGTCTGGCTGAAGTTTTTAGATTTTGGAGCTGTGCCACCAGTAAATAAAATTCAACCAAACAGGACACTTCCAAATATTTTCACCTTACTCACTGATAAGCTGAAATGTCACAGCCATCAAGCACTGGCTCCTAAATCTACCTCTCTCTTGGATAATGCAATCCTTATATAATACTAGGATTTCAAAGCAGAAACTTCAAGAGCAAGAGGCCTGTGCTTGCTGTGCCTTTTCTTAGCTTAGTGCTAGGTATAACAGTTGTCAATTCTTCCTCAAGAATGTTTTTTCCAGCTGAGAGGAAGACTGGTTAACAGGTTGAACAGGATGATGGTCAACCTGGGCAGTCTATGAAGGACAAGACTGGTATTTGGTTCAAATTGTTTGGAAGTCTGAGGCACAGAAGGGAGGAAGGTGCAGCGAGGCGAGGTTTAAAGGGGATCATGGTCACTGAGGAACAGACCCAAAGACTGAACACGTGTAGAAGGATCACAGACGTCTGCCTACATGGGAGGTGGGAGGTGGGACATCAGGGTTGGTTTATGGGGTTCTCACCTTTCAGGGATGTCTGGGGTCCCATCTGTACCACCTTGTTCTGCTGAAAGGGATATCTCGTCTGGCATGCCGACCTTCTCCAGGAAGCAGAGGGTTGGGTCTGCGCGCATGGCACTGTACCGCTCATAACCTGACCCAGCATTAATGAGACATCAGCAATGAGAAACATCAGAAGTCACATCAGAATTCAGCAATCCTGCCTTGGGTCCTGGATTGTCACTTTGTTTCCCTTCTTACATTAAAAAAAAAAAAAAAGACAAAAAGAATGACAAACAAAATATACTTATTTATGATTAATGAGATCCTATGAGACTTCCAAACAAGGAAGGATCCTGGAGCTGATCACACCCCTCTGAGGAGTATCCAACCAAAGCTGAGAGCTTATGTAATTGCTGTGTATCTGTGAGCAGACACAGGGTGCTGCAGGGTTCAGATCCTCACTTCTGGGGGGAAAATCTGGACACCTCGTTACATCCTAACTGGACCTTGTTTTCTTACAGTTCAATACTATGCCATGGAGTACAAAGGAAGATGGATAAAACGATCGATGTAAGTGGGGCTGAAACACAGAACAACTACCATGGGGTTTAATGGGTTAAAAAGGATTGGCTGCTTCTGTATTCAAAAACTCAGTATGAAATCTAGGCAGACGTCAGAACCACTGCACCAATCCTCCGCCCCTCAGTATGAAATCTAATCAACACTGACCAGGGCTTTGGAATAGCTCTTCACCACACCCCCATGTCAACAGACGGAGCACATGGAGGGAGAAGAGGGACTTCAAAAGGGAAGCAAAACAATGAAAAATAACTTGATTTGATAAAGTCCAAAGTGTTATTATTGTATTGACTCTAATACACTTTTATAAACACGAAGGACGTGGCTGTGGAAAAGGCCCAATCTACTGGCATAGTGAACTACCCTGGGAGCAACTTTATCATCATCAAAATCTTTTCAATGTTTCTTCTTACAAAGTCAACTTCCGGTTCTGCGATTTGTACGGAGAACCCTTCACAGGGCACATAAGAGCTGCATGTAAATAAGGATTAGCTTAGTTAAGATTTCACTTTGTTGGGTATTTCATTTTTTTTTTTTTTTGATATTTTGTTCTTGTGTCAATGCTGATGAAATTACATTCTTCACCTGAGGAATCACCTGGTACTTTTTATCTAAGGAGCTACTGGTAGTTAAGCCTTTAATTCAGTAGGATTCTGTGTGAGACAGGTTCTGTCCAAGCAGCACAAAGTACTAGAAACTGCAAGACCTCATATTTTTCATTCACTCCTCAGGGTAATTATTTGATTGGAAGGCTTTCTCATGAGACTGTAGGCTCTCTACGAACACAATCTCTATCATTTGCTCCTCATCAGTTATCAACATTCTACACAGGGCCCGACATTATTCACAGCTGAGTAACTGGGTGAGTCAGCTTTGGTGATTCTCTTCCGATTATCACTGTAGGAACAACAATTCTCATCCTGTCCCTATACTCTGCCTTAGCTCATATTAAACTACTCTTGTTGTCTTACATAAATTCCTGCTGTTATCTCCACTTGCCCCTCCTCATGAAGAGAGGAGTGGTTTAACTTGCAGAAAGGCAAGCAAAGCCTTCCTCCATTGCCCTAAGTAGCGAGGGAGGCTAGCTGTCTGCGTGTGCTGCTTTCGTACTCCACGCCTGACAGAACCTGAAGCAGGTGGGATCCTCCATGCTAAGTTTCTATTATACAGACTTTATCTTGTGTGTGGGCCTGACATCAGGACAGATTCTACATTTCTATTTCTTAGTTAGCTCTAGAGCCAGAGATGAGAAAAAGTGGTTCAGTTCCCTGGAAAACCATCCAAACTCCTAAAGAAATCTAGCAGAGTGGTAATGACAAAACAAAATCATATACAGCAAAATGTCCTTTGGGGAGAGGCTGCCTGCCTCTTTATACTTAGCCTATAAGCTCCTCTGTTGAGAACTATGAAAAGAAATACAAAAATCTGTATTTTGAGGAACATTTTATAAATTCTGGCTGCCCCACAAGGGCAGAAGTTACTTAATGCCATTCAGAATTGTTAAGGGCCATATTCAGACTTAGCCTGATACAGGGACCTCGTGGTAGTGCAGGAGATGGAGCATATCTGAGGTAGGCACATGGGGGTGGACTAAAAAATCAACAAAAACCCCAGTGTATGGACAGCTGAGGATGTTTATAGCACTAAATCACACATTTAACCAAAGGAGGTGAGGCAGAATGGGCTTCCTGATACATAATTCCTCAAAGATAAATTATCTACCAATTGACAATCACCTGAATAGAGAGCAGAACGTTAGAACTTCAAAAAATAAAAACAAGGCATTATTTTGAGGTTTTCCAAATGATTAAAAAACTCTCTCAGTTCTTTTAATCTCTTGATTACAAAAAGAACACAAAATAGATGGTCCAAACTACTACTACGCTTAGATTTTAAACTGATAGGGCAAAAGATATACACTAAGAACACAGATTATTTTCAATGACCTTAGAATTCTACATACTTTTTTTTTTTTTAGTACCAGGGATTGGGGTCAAACTCAGGATCTTGCACTTGCGAAGCAGGCATCCTCGGTCCCCGTGTACATATGAAATGGTAAAACCTAGCATCTCCTCATTTATTTATTCCTTTAATCAAGAACACCTACTGTTTACTGTGAGCCAGGCACTAGGTCAGACATCAGGACCATTAACAGTGAATGAGAGGAACACAAACCGGCAAGCAAAGAAGACAAACACCAAGTGAGTTCTTTATGACCACAGTGCCCCTCTTGAAGTTTCTCAGAGTATTTACAGCATTCTTACGAATTATATATTTATCTGGTCAAGATTCCCAAGAATGCAGGAGTAATGCTCTGCTTTTTGAGATGCACATTTAATAGGACTGTGGAACTTTGCAGAAACACGCTACACTTAGTGAAAGAGCACCTGAATCATCTTTCCTCGGGGATCTGATGCAGAAGGGAAAAATTTTACTGCAATACACACCATGCTTGAAAACGCCAATGAGAAGGGACTTATCAGCCTCAGCGTCCCACCAGTCCACAGGGATCTCCACATAGTCGATGTCCGGCAGAGGCACATCCAATTCCCTGTGGAAGGAAGGGCACAGGCTGTTTTGTGTATGTTCCTTGAGCACAGATACAAAACAATGCAAAAGCTACCAGCCCAACACTGGTACTCAGCCAGATTCCTGGCTACATGCTGAGATGGTGAATTAAGGACAGAGAGAAGCATCCAGAAGGCTATGGGCTAGTATTTAACTTAGGCCTTGCATCATGGGGAGCTATCTAAGCCTAGGTACTTGACTTCCACCCCTGCTTTTCTCCTCTGGGCCTGAACTCAAGGCTTTCACACTGCTGTATATCCCCAGCCCCTTTCTATTTTGAGGTGAGTCTTGCTAAGGTGTAAGCTGACTGGGCTGGGCATACCCTTGGCAATCAGCCTGCTTCAGCCTCCCAGAATGCTGGGATTACTGGAATGTACCCATACCTGGGCAGATTCTACTTTTGACTAACAGACACAGAGCCTTGAAGCAGTGAGGTCACTGTCATTTGGCTCCAGGATCTATATAAAAAAGTTAATTTTGGTGTGCATCTTTAATTGACAATACAGCAAAAACCACTGATATACCAGTCAGCAAAGGGTAGAATTTCCCCCATATAGCTGAACTCAAACATGACCGAATGTTTAGAATAACACTGTCCAAATCATCCTGGCTCAACATGTTGCCTCAATATGCACAAAACTCAAGTACTACTTTAAAACAAGAGTCTGGATTAGTACACTTGGGATGCAAAGAGGGCCTGTGGAGGACAAGTGCCATAGTAAGTGACCCCTTCTGGTAAAGGTCTGTTGACAGTCTACTCAGTCAAAATTGATCAGAAGTCGCACTGCTGCTAGCCAAAAGGCTAAACATAATTTGCTCCAGGGTGCAGACATGCAGAGATGAGCAGCCCTGTTTCATCAGCCTCTGTAAATTCTGTTCAAGTTCTAAGAAAGCATATGGACCCTTAACTTACTGTGGACATTCACCGGAGAAGCAGGAGAAGCCTTTGGTTGTGAAGGTTTTGAGGGTTGGCACAGTGGTGAGGATGGCTACCAGGAAGGCTCTCCCTCCTCACTACTTGGGAGGGCTTCTCTACAACATCTGAAAGTTCTTCTTCCCTCAGACTCTTCTGATTGTGACACAAGCCCAACTAACCCTTCCTAGGTCCAGATCCTTGGCTCCAGCTTTCCAGGAAACCAATGTTCCGTCTGCATAGTGGTTAAATGATTTTTCAGGGACAACTGAAAAGTCCCATCTATATGTCTATGAAAGCATACGATGGGCCATGAGTAAGGTTAATATTATTTCTGCCAGGTAATACCTGATATAAACTATCAGGTTGAATATCACTGTATTTATAATTTGAACTTCCTACCAAAATCCAACTCCCTGTCCCTGATGTAAGTTACTACCACGCCTCCAGAGGGCGCATTAAGCAATAATAATCACTGTGAGGACTGGTCCTAACCTGCAATTTGTCCATAATCAGGCTGCCTATGTTTTTTTCTCCTTTACTATTCCTATTACTGTTAAAACAGAAAGAAAGAGAAGAAACCATAATCTAATCACTGCTGATGATGTTCAGGAATGGCCAGTGTGTAGGGACAACGGCAGCTCCAGGGTAGGTAAAGGAGGATGTCTGGTGATTCTGCCTATTAACTGTGACATGGTGAAGGTCTACCAAGTAGTAGCCGAGAGTTTTCATTTTGTGAGATTTTGGGAGACTTGAAGATGCAACAAATCAAACAGGCATATTAACATGACTAACAAATAAGGAGAAATAGTCAAATGGATTAAGAGTACTAAGGCCAAAATGGCATTCTGGGAAAATGTTTAGTCTCTATTTGACAGACTAAGTCAATCAGAGTACATGACACTTATCCTAGAAAG
This sequence comes from Petromus typicus, assembly GCA_004026965.1. Taxonomy (NCBI): domain Eukaryota; kingdom Metazoa; phylum Chordata; class Mammalia; order Rodentia; family Petromuridae; genus Petromus; species Petromus typicus. Next base: position 8,874 of record PVIR01005413.1, read on the forward strand.
ATTACCTAAAGTACAGAAGTGGCTGTTTTAAAAACAGTCTTACAATAGCATGATGGGTGGGGAGGAAAGAAACAAAAACCTCACAAAAGCTGTTTCCACAAGCCTATTTCCTCCCTTTTCCACTTGTAGATATCCTGATGGAACTGTCTGTCTGCCTGCCTACCTCTTGGGTTTTTGGTCCTGGGTGGTCGGGCCACCCCATGAATGAGCACTTAATGTCCACTTTTGAACACTCAGAGCTAAGGTTGACTTGTTTTACCTGGCAGGAGTTCCCTCAAATGCCTTCTCAGCTGCTTCTCCCAGGATTTCAGCTTTTAGATAGTACAACATCCGGACTCGCAAAAGGACTCTATGGAAGTGAACACAGGAATGTTAAGCATACTAGAACCCAGGACCACTTGTGACCCATTTTACGTGTGATCATTTTGCTCTTCTTTTTCAGTACGTTAAGATGAAATACACTTTTGTAAGTACATTTTTGCATAAATCTATGGCTTTAATGAATTGCTACAAACAGAACCGACCTTTTTGTCCAGCATCCTAATTGAGCAGCAGACATTTTCCCCAGAAAGCCCACTGGACTGCCATCCAGTCACCGTTCTACCCCCAAAAGAGAACCCTTATCCTGACCTCTGTTATGATGGACTTGAAGTAGTTGCTTTTTGACTGTTTAAAGTTCTCCTGATGATAATTTTATGCCTAAAAATAAAATACTACTACTGATAACAACCGATGCTTTATGAATGCCATATGCCATGCATGTATTACCTCATTTAATCTTCATAACAATGCTAATAGATATGAATTATGGCCATCATTTTGTAGATAAAGAAAAAAAGTTTAGCAGAATTTATTTGTGTTTTTTACTGGTATGGGGATCAAACTCTTGACCTTGTACTTGTGAAGCAGGCACTGGAAGCACTGAGCTAAATCCCTGGCAAGGAACACAGAGTTTAAATAACTTACCTGCTGGACTAATAATTAGACTAGGACTTAAATAAAAGTAATCTTGACCCCACAACCTATCTTAACCTAATCCAGGATGGTAGTAAATTTGTTAGTTATGACAGAACTCTTCCAATTGCTCCTCAGCTCTTGGTTCACCTTATTCCAGCTTGCAAACTCTTGCCAGATTAGATTTTCTCCTCAAATTTTATGCTTTAGTTGTGAGTCTCACTAGAAGTACTGTTATGTGCATAATGGTAAGTCCTCAGTTTCCAGGTATACAATCAACCAGCCATCTTACCTAGCCAGCTTCTTTGTTGCCTGTTTTCCAGTAATAACTCTGATGTAGTAACATCAAACTTGTGGCTGAATCTACCCTAGCTGGGCCCTACTATCAGCACTAAATGTTCTTTAAGACAGAAGCGGAACAGAGACAGGATGGTGAGATACAAAACTATTGTATTTTACATAGCTTTCACAATAATATTGGGCATAGGACTTATCTTGAAATGGAATGATCAAAAAAAGGATGAGACTTCATCTTTAAAAAAAAAACAAAACAAAAAGCCTTACAACCTGACAACTTATAGAACCAGTAGGTTGATGTCATAGAGAAGCAGGGAAAAAAAAAAAGAAAGAAAAGCAAATAGCCATATGATAATAAGCTCTTGATTACTAGAGGTGTGTAAGGAGATGCCTTCTAATTGCACACTGGGAATGCTGGGAGGATAACTCCTACATGGCCTACATAATCCCAGCTGGTACCTGGTTTGTCAGGGTCACATATATTGTAAAGTGATGCAAATAGCCAGATGCAAAATGGTCAGTGTTTGGGGGCTGAGTGTCCTAACTGCCCAAGAATAAACTATGCAGGGATATAATTTTACTATTTATTGTTCAATGCTGTCCCCAGACCAGCTAGTGAATATAAAGAGTACTATCTTAAATGCGTGCCTACAAAGTGACTGGAGGACACAACAGCAACAGAAAAGTAAAGGAAGAAGCAAGCTGGATAGGCTGTTGAGAATAGGGGACACTAAGGACAGTGTTCTGCCCTTGCTAATCTGATCACAGAGGCAGAGAGGTCCTGAGTAGCTTTTGAGAGTCAGATGAGAAAAACTGTCAGGGATACACAATATATTATGGGAGATAAGGGATACTGGTACAGGCAGATCCTATAATGTGAAATGAATTCTGAGCCAGCTTAAGCCACAGATCCCTTAGCCTGTCTTCCCAGACCTTGTATGGTAAGCAGTACAGGAGAAGTGGCTTCCCTACACAGTTCCAAGGAGCTAGCCAGTTTGAGCGAGGCTGTGCCTGGGGATGGGAGCAACACACTCACTTGTTACAGTGCTGCTTGAGATGTTTCTTATAGCCATCATCATGCAAGACCACCTCAGGATTGCAGGTAGTCAGCCAGTCTGCATTCTTTAGTTCTGGGAGCAGTAGCTGGTTCTTCATCTTCTTTCCTTTCCTCCCTCTAGGAACTGGGGCAGACAACCCTGAAATAGAAAGTGCAGGGTGTGTACATGAGCCAGGGGCTTCAACATGGATATTAAATTGGGGCCAGACTAGGATTGGAAAGAGGCAGTCAAGACAGGTTTGTGGGCTCTGCATGACAGGCCCACCTGTCAGTCCCCAGGCTGTGGAGGTTATGTATTTGGTCTGCTACTTAGTCAACTCCAAGATCCTTTAATCAGTTGGTAAGATTTACAAAGTACCCTGTGAAAGCCAACAATAGTGTAGTACAGGCTGTATGCTTAGAGCCATTATGATTTTCCTAATGCATGAAAGGAAGATTAGATTTGAAACTTGAAGGAGAGGTTTGGTCAAGTATAAGGAAGAAGTACAGCTCAAGTAAAAGCAAGATAGTGGTGGAACAGGAGCAGAATGGTGAAATGCAAAAGGTGAGTCACAGAGCTCAGGTGTGAGTCACCAAGCTTTGGGCAGGACCCTATGACATACAGATCAGTGGGCAGGACTGCAGTGGGATATTGTAAGAGACCCAACAGTCCTTAAACATCACTGCAGGCAACAACGGACGATCCTAGGGGAAAAGTGAGGGTGTCACCATGCTTCCACAGGTACTACTCCAAAATACTTCTAGAAAGTGAAGTTACCCAAAGTACAGCAGTGTGGGCCCCCGGAGGAGAAAGGACATGGGCACTCTGCACCACTCACCTGAGTGGTTCTGGAGCGTCTGGGCCTGTCCATCTTTGGTAGGTGTGATTAGTTCCCAAATGAAACTCTTGATCTTCTCATCCCCCTTATATTGCTTGACACAGTACACCAGCAAGGCCCGACAGATCATCTCCATGTCCTTCTCATTCAGGTGCCATTTGAATCGCCCATGAGTCAGGATGTCCTTCCACCGGCCCCAGCTGGTGGTGGAAATACAAAAGGGCATCGGAAGGAGGAAGGGCCATGCATGAGACCGCCACACAGCAGGATGAACAAGAGTCCAAAGCAGGTGCTGTTCTCTTTTGGGTCTGTCACTGAGGTGATCTGAACACCGGACACTCAGAACTGCATATGGCTGCAAGGTTGTTAAAAAGGATGGACCAAAATACTGGATGTAAGGAATAAGCAGAACTGAGGCAGCCCAGCTTGCAGCACTCAGAAGCAAGGGGGCACTTAAAAAGAAGCTGAGCTTTCCGTTTCTACAGAGTCAGAGACTTGACTACAACATCCATTGCATTGTCTCCTTATATATCCTTGGGAAGAAAAAAATGCAGGTAATCAGCACCAGGAGCAAATTAGTATCCGAGATTTGCTGTGACAAGCATCTGAGAAAACCTCAGCACCTGTACAATGACTGCAAAGCGTGCAGTGACTAAGGGATTCTGGGCAGAGGTGCAGCCCTCTCCTGGGCCAGCTGATCTCATCAGCCCTGTAACTCCAGGGGGTTTGGAGAAACACAAAGAGCCAATACCTACCCAAAGATGAGCAGGTTCTTTTCTACTCGGAAGCACTCGGCTCGGAGGTAGCGCCTGGCTTTGTCATTGAGGCGTCTGGATCTTGTGGGTCTTTCATCGGAGTCACTGTCTAACTCTGAAAACTCCATAAGCTCGTCCTCCTCAAACGAGTTATAGTGTTTTGTCTGCTTTCGGACACGAGGCCGGTCGATCACTAGGCTTTCCTAGAAATGGAGAGGACTGTTGGAGAGAAGGCCCCTCTTCTCCACTGTCATCACAACGCACAAATACATCCTGCTGCTGTTTCTCGAGCACATCTGAGCAAGCTGCACACCCCATCTCATCCTCTAACAGGAAAGGCTCTTCACAGCACATCTGCTGCCTCCATCGCTATAGCAAAAGCAGAGGGGATTTTCTGGGACTTGCTCAAGTTGGCATGTTCCCTAGCCCCCAGGGCTGTCAGCCACTATCTCAGTCATTCTAACAAGAGTATAGTCAGGACAGCCCTGAGCAACCATCAGGGCAACCTGCATGGGAGCGTGAGCCCTAGTTGTTCTGCTAGAGTGAACAAAGTAGTCTACGCTCTGGAGACAGAATTCCGTATGTGTAGCAACTTTCCAAAGGTATGGATGTGTCTTTCTGTTTCATTATCTGCCTATTCTGGTCCTGTCCGCTCACCTTTTGTGTTCTGCCAAAATACAACATCCCTAGCTCAGGAATCTTGCTCACTGTAGCTCACTCGCCACACTCCCTGCCTTCTCTAATCTCATCTTTTCCTCTCCCAGTCCCCACTTCTTCCAGGGACAGGATAAATCCTTATACATTCTTAGTTCAGAACTTCCAGTGTTGTCTCTGCTCCAATGACCTTGCTTCCCACCTGGGAATCCTCCTACTGCTTCTTTGCTGCCTACAGAGCAGGAAGTCTTTCTTCCCTTTCTTCATCACCATTCTGCAAAATAGAGGCTTCTCTTTTTTTTGAGACAGGGTCTCACTCTGTAGTTCAGGCTGGTCCTAAACTCAGCCTCTAACTCAGTAATCCTCCTGCCTCTGCCTCCTGAGTGCTAGGATTATAGGCGTGAGCCACCACACTCGGTACTGTGGTAAGTGGTACTGATTGCTGGTGGGTGTGAGTCTCCACATCCAGCATCATTGTGTGTGGTTGCTGGGGATCAAACCCTGGGCCTTGTGCTTGCAAGGCAGGCACCAGAACCACTGAGCTAAATCCCTGGCCCAAGAGTGGCTTCTTGATTATGACACTAAAATATTTAAAGCAGATTACTAAAAGATTTAGAAGCTTCTTATATAAGAGAGAAGAAGGATATTTCTTATATAAGAGGGAAGAATATTTGTATTTGGAAAAAGCATGTTGGATTAAGCAAAGAGTTCTTATAGAAAAATAGTCAGGCAGGATGTTGGCCACTGCCTCGGGTAGATATAAGGATGGATTGTCTCTTGGGTTTGTGGACTGATCCATAAAAGTTTAGCTCTCACCTAAAAGGGGCAGGAGGATATGTACTCTTCCTAAAGTGAGGTGACAGGTCAAAACCCAAGGAAGGGAAAGTAACACTTCATGAGTGCCTCACAGTTGTCTGGAAACTAGTGCCAGTTATATTTACAAATGTGACCTCACATCCTGCCTGCACTACATATATATATATATATATATATATATATATATATATTTTTTTTTTTTTTTTTTTTTTTTTTGAGGCAAGGTCTCACTTTATAGTTCAGGCTGGCCCTGAGCTCAGCCTCAAACTCACATCACAGCAATCCTCCTTCCTTTCCCTCCTGAGTGCTGGGATTACAGGTGTGAGGCACCACACCCGGCACTGTGGAATGTGGTTCTGATTGCTGCTGGGTGTGGTTACCAGGAGATTGAACCTGGGCCCTTGTGCTTGGAAGACAGGCGCCGGAACCACTGAGCTAAATCCCTGGCCCTGCAGTATAATTTTTACCATCTCATTTTTCCACTGGTGTTGATGAGGTCAATCACCTTACCCAAAAGTACACTGGTTTCATTACAAAGCTCATTCTTTTTCCCATGTTCAGAAATGGGAAAACTTGAGTGTTGAAAAAAAAAAAAATGGAAGAAAAGCCAACAACCTTTCCTTCATCACGTTTTCTCTTCCTCCTCCTTTTACTTGTCAAGAGTGAGAGTGCTTTCACAGGAAGTACCGAAACAGAGGTGAACAGTCACGTGTCTGGAGGGATGCTATGACGGTATGAGCCAAGAAACTGAACTTGATCTGTCTGGCCAGCTCCATCAGTAACTGCATTTATGGAATCGCCTAGATATCCAGCAGACTCTGTTCTACTAGGTCATTGTAGGGTTATGACAGCTAACATTCAGAAGTGTTGTCTATGTGCCCAGGATGTTTTAAAGGTGTTACAACAGTATCTCAGTTACAACAGTTATCTCAGTCAAGACTCAGAACGAATGACGTGAGCTATGTAGAAATTTATGGTCATATACGAGAGGAATGAAGTAGCCAGTGGAATAAAATATGCTGTACCTTTTCGCTTTTTGCTTCAGTGTCCAGTTCAGCTATTTTAGCCCATTTCTGCCAAAAGTTAGGATCATCTAAGGAAATATCTGTCCGGTTTCCTGAAGCCACAAAGCTAGCCTGTGAAGGATACAAGAGTCAATACACTGCTTGAACAAGATACAAACAAAATAGTTATAACATTTCAAATGCAGCAGAAAGTTTAATATATAATCTATCTATCTCAAAACGAAAATACCTAACAGTGCTTCCAAAATAAATGTGAAAATCTCAAGGCTACTCTTTTCTAAATTTTTACTTTAAAGACCTGGTAAAGAAATCATAATCTCAACTGACATGGATTTCTGGAACTTGACATGTTCCTGTTGGCTTGAACCACCAGTAGTACATGCATGACCATCCCACTGGGTGGCTTGTATTATCAGTGTACAAACATATCTAATCACTTTTATCAGTCTTTTTACTAATGATATTAATGAAAAGTCTATAAATGGACCAATCCAATTAGTTGCTTGCATCTGAATAATTATTGCCCAATATAAAATATTAATATTATTTATACCCATTAAAGTTATTATAATAATGAACAAATTTTTCATTAAATGTATTTATACTTGTAAATAGTTAATCAATAATTAATTCACTAAATTTTAACAAGGATCTCACAAGTACCCCATTCCTTGTATATATAATATAAATTTACAACTGCAAATTAAGTGTATTTTAATTTTTTGGTACCATTTTAACACGATGGGGCCATAATTTATGTGTCTCACTTTTGGGCAGCTGTGATTTAAATTCTATCATCTAATGTTAAATAGCTACCACACCACCTGATGGGACAGTCTTGCATGTGCCACCAGTGGTTCAAGCCGGCAAGAACACGTCAAATGTTTCCTTAAGGAGCTGTGTAATATGATGTATCTGGTCTGCTAGATCAGTGCCTTTCTTTACATTTCTGTAATCCAAGACCTCCTGAAAAGCAGCACAAGCCACTCAATGGAACAGTCATGCATCAGCCACCAGTGGTTCAAGCCAACAGGAATGACCAAATTCAAATGAGAGGTGCCCAGCATCAAGACATACACATTATGGCTCCTATGTGAACATACTAAACTTGGAAGTTAGGAAGAAACCGTTGGAAGACAACAGCAGTGTGTTACTAACACTACTGTGTTGTTGGGTGTTTAGTTCTCTTTTATAAAGGGTTGATTCTTCAAGGTTTTTCTAGATTTAATTGTTCTCTCAGTTGAAGAGTAAACCAAGTGTCTGTTCTAGAAAAGGCACTGAAGCAACACATTATCCATATTTCTTCCTGTAGAACAAAAAACTTGCTACAAAAGAGTCCTTCATGAGCCATCCAACAGGAGATGAATCAAACACATCACAAAGCTCACAAATACAATAGCAGAGCCTTTCGCCAGGGTAACCTGAGAATGATCTGTAACTTCTAAAGCCAATGACCTAGATAGCAAAGGAAGGAGCCCCAAACCTAAAAGCTAGGAATCTTATATAAAATCTACTCTCCATAAACTAAACAGTGGGCTTGCTGAAGTGTGAGCTGTGGAAAAGACTGTGTGGCACTGGAACGTGCAGTCAATTTCCACAGCGTGCACCTGCAGAGACAGAGGCCTGCCAACAAGGGTTGAAGAATAAACGACCTTTTCTTTCCCACTCGCAATGACAAGAGATCCTGTACCTTGGCAAAAGTGGACCCTTTTCCTTCGGACTGGATGGTGATCGTGTGGGTTCTCCTTTGCAGAATCTGGTCTATATCTTCTTCACAGAACTTGGAGCCTTCATCCTCCTCATCCATCAAGGCTCCATAAGCACCTTTCCGGAGTAAATCCTCTACCTCCATTTTTGAGAGCTGCTGTACCTGAACAAGACAACAAAGAGTACTCACAAAGTGGAAAACGTACACAAAAAGCCTCAAATCTGGCCTTATGATTCACTCTACAGTTCCTGCACTAATTGCACATAGCAGAAAGAACAAAGAGCAGGGAAAACAAATTTTAAAAAGTGAAATCCCATGGTATACTGTATTGCCCCTGGGGAGGACAGACAGACAATTTTCTATGGGAAGCTCCGGAATAAAGCCCAACACACGATCCAAGGGTACTAACATTCTCTGGGATGTTGGCTATCAAGTGTCATAAGCCATTAAAACTATTCACCAAGGAAGAAGATCTATTTGACATATTAAAAAAATTGTTTGAAATTGTACTTTAAAAACCTCCAGATGTACAACATAAGCTGAAGAATGATTTATTCGTTATTAAACAAATACATTAGTATTGGAAGTGATGTCATTTCTTAACTAAAAAGAAAAAAAAAAAAGATCCTGTGCCAAGTAAGACCTTCTCAACTACTTGTTGAAAACAGGAAATGGGATTCAAAACACCATTTCCTGGTTCTAATTAGGAATCTGGTTCTTCTTATATCAGTCACAAGACAGAGTTCCATAACTATAAGGATAGATAATCTCAAGTATTATGCTTAGCCACATATGCAAACTAAGAGGATATGGGACATCTGGACTCAAGACAATTCACTCAGAAGTTTTAATTCCCAATCTTTGATCCCCTAAACCCAGAGATTAAGGCCATATTCTGATGTCTGCCTATACTTTAAGACTATTTAAGAATCTTAGCTATAATTTTAATCCCGTCCTTGAGGGAGAAAGCTCATTTTAACTGCTATAGCTGCTAATTTATTCATTCATTACTTGCTGACCATGCCACACAGGTCATGTCATGACATGTGATGACCATGCCACACATGTCATCTTTAACATGCTATGTACTGTTTGGGGTCTACGATGGACACAAAACACTATCATATCACTACGAAGCTCTAAGTCTGGATTATGAGATAAGGCATGTAAAAAAAAATATATATATATATATATATATTTTTTTTTTAATATACAATAAAGAATGTTAAGATATACTGACTTCCTTAATGGGCATGGTTAAAATTGTTCACTAAAATGTTGTATGTTGGTTAAACCTACTGCAAAGCTGCTAGAGATGTTCACATTTTACTTAGAAAATGCAGAAACCAGACCCTAATTATCCTCTACTGCCCAGAATTATTCAACTCATCTCAGTATGGTGAAAGGAATCCAGAAACAATTGTCAGAAAGGATAACCCACAGAGACCTGTGCTGCACAAGTACTTCTCACCCTCCAGAGCAACTCCAGCATACTTACTCCATTGGTGCCACCCTTTCGGTTGATGTCCTGAAGGACAGCCTTGTCCAGGCCCAGCTTCAAGCTGGCCTTGTCAAACATTTCCCGCTCGTAGGAGTTCCGAGTGATGAGACGATACACTTTCACCGCTTTGCTCTGGCCTATACGGTGACATCGAGCCTGAGCCTGGGGAGGACGAGGGTCACATGTGTTGGATCTCATGTATAAGACAAGAGTCACTTACACAGATAATGTGTGTCATCAGTTCTCACAGTTATGTGCTGCCACAGGACTGGTTTCAGAACAGATTTCCCCCGTCAGCTGCCACCTTGGGATCACTCATTTTTGCACCCATGGTTTAGTGACTGCTACCAGAAATAAAGCAAAGGGAGGTTGCAGTACATGTGCATGCACCTGTGAGGTGGTACTAGTCCCCAGGAAGTTGCCCCTTTCTCTGAGAAATGCTCAGAGCTGGCAATACCACTTAAATTGAAAAATGTAAAATTTTATATTTTATATAAAAAATTTTAAACATAGACAAAACTAGAGAAAAGTATGACCCTTTATGGACAACCTTGTTTCTACCATGCTCCTATCTTCCAAGATTGTGAAGAGGCAAATGCTAGAAATCATACTGTTTCATTTTATGTATTTCAGTATGTATTTGTATTACCACTGTTACACTCAAACGATCAGTACCAACCACATAAACAGCACTTCAAACTTTCTACTTATCTCATTATTTTTTACTTTCATTTTGCTTACTGAATAAGGAGCCAAATAAAGCCTGTACATTGCCATCACCTGATGTTTCAAGTCTTTCTTAGATATCTCCTACCTTCAATGGCTTTTTTTTTGCAAAACAACTTATCTGTTAAAGAGATCAGAACAAGCATTTGACTTGTGCTTGCCCATAGTCGATATCGTGCCGATGGCATTCTGCTACATCACTGAACCTGCATCTCTGTTTTCTACTCTATGAATCCTCTAAATTGAGACTTCATCAGGCTAAGATCTGATTTTTGACAAAATATTTCATAGGTTAACTTTCAATTTCCAAGAGGCACACACCTTTTTTTTCCTTTTTTTTTTTTAACAAGTATGACCATGACTTTTAATTTTATATATTCAAGATTAACACTAATCATTCTTCAGAGACAATACTGAACTTTGTTATCTAACTTGCAATAGATGACATCTGGAGCTCATTTCAAATGTCCTTAATCCAGTCCATAAAATGGTATGATGTGTATATCTGCTTGCCTTTTTCGAAACTGATCTCAAATTCATTAATTAGTGGCTGTATTTTCTCTCTTTTGGGCTATCGTGATATACCGGTAATACTAGGAAGAGAAACTAACATTTAGTCTCTTTATCTGCTCAGTTTCCAAAATTATCCTCCAATGTGATAAATATTTAAAAAAATTTTTTTAAATGGATCACAATAAAGTCATGTTTTGAATTATGTTGCTATTTTTTTATCACAGGGCAGTATTCTCATTGTATGATCCAGAGTCTTTAGATTCTGTGTTCTTTTAACACAATCCAGTCAGCTATGGAAGGAAAGACTGAACTCTTCAGTGTTAGAATGATTTGGAGGAATCAGTATGAACGTATGCACGTAAGTATTATCTAAGCAGGATCCATGTATATAGGTATTTCTATAAACAGTCACACATACATATAATATGAATATAGAAATAGATGTGGATAAGTGTGTATAGTAAGTCCTTGACTTAAGAATGAGTCCTATTCCACAAGAATGGTCATAAGTCGAATTTGTTTGTAGTCCAATGAAGTGAATCTTATACAGTACACACATGGAAGTTCCTAACTGGATTATAAGTCAGGGACTTACTGTATTTATGTTTATTGCATAAAGACAACAGTCTTTGATAGTTTCTTTTCTTGCATCATGTTACACACACTCTTGAATGCTTTTCGTTTAAAGGAGTTCCAGTTTCTTTAGGGAGAAATGTTTTTTCTAAGTAAGCAAGAGTGTTTACTGACACTGAAGGGAAGGGTGCCTATAGTAAGTTCCTTCTTGCTTTGGACAGAAGTGGCCCAAAGCAGTGAAGAATGTGGCAGAGCAGGACTGGATCCTTGGACTCTAGCTCTGGCCCTGTTGTCTTTCTCTGATTCCAGAGTACAGAATATAAGTGATGACTCCAATGCAAGGCTGTTTAAAGGAAGCTGCTATACTAGCAAATACAAGTTTGAAGGTACTGGGCCCAGAGAGAGGAAGTAATAATAAGTTCAGGGCCAGCCTGTGAGACCTTATTGCAGAAAGCCAAAAACAACAAGAAAGGAAAGAGAGAGAGAGAGAGAGAGAGAGTGTGAGCTTACCACTATGTAATTATCACAATGATGACTACAGGCAGAGAACTGCAGAGAAAGTTTTATAAAAATAAAACATACACAAGTATATTCTACATATAAATATGTAGAATAATCCCTGAGAGTTATTTATGTTTAATGTACATAGTCTCAGTTTGCTTTTGAAACTTAAAAGATGACTGTCTCACCAATAATCTAACCACAGTGAAGGGAGTGTCGAAAAATAATTTTGAAAAATGGCACTTTTATTATATACTGTAATACTAGTAATCAAATAAACTACTATGATCAATATTAAACTCATAAATTAATTTTTTTGTAAACTATTAGCTACCAATTCTAAGATTACTTGACATATGGCTATCCAACCCTGTTGTTGAAAGAAGTTTCAAATAGGGAAGCCCACAGTGTTGGACTAGAATCAGAAGTCTCTCAGAGGGTCCAGCAGGAACAAAACTCCAGTAGGAATGGGCATACCAAGTAGCCAGGTCTTAGTTTTTCAATGCTATTCTCAAACAAAAAGAACAAGAGACCCTTGGGGAGATGAACAATCCCATGTGTGTCAGAAAAAAGCACGGCCTGAATCTGAGCATCTTCTAGTGGCAAAATGGAGGAAATCTTCAGAAAAGGATGTGAGGATGTCAACTGCATGTCAACCAACACAGGAATCAAAGTAAGAGACTTAGTGCCAAACTAGAACAAGTTGAGAACAGAATCAGTGAGAGCCAGGTGTGCGTAGTCTCTGCTACTCAGGAGACTGAGGCAGGGGCATCACTTGACATCTTGCTTTAAAGTCAGCCTGGGCAACTTAACAAGACCTTGTTCCCAAATGAAAAGAAATGGTGATGAACTTCAATGTTTCAGCATTTCTCTGGTATATGTGAGGTCCTGGACTCAAACTCCAATATTGAAAACAAAATCACAAGTAAAATAAAATAAATACCCCAAGTTTATACTAATATAAGTTAATAAATGTTCTTCACTGTAGGATTTTCACTAATAAATGAAGAATGACAGAAACAGACAATTACCATCAGGTAAAAACCATCATTATCACAGAAGGTAATAATTACTGAAAGCCAGTACCACTGAGGTATGTTAATAATAGTGAGGAAAAATATGATGAGAAGATATTTATAAAATCTCAAAATATCTACTCACACGATACTCAACTAATTTTTAAAAGTAAAAACCACTTTTTTGCTAAGAAATATAACAGATACCACATTAGTCAAGTGTTCAAAGTTGCATCACAAATAAATGAGATGCACTAATGTCATGTACTCTCTGACTGATGCACTGAAAAAAAAACACCATCACTTCTATGACATTCTTGCTCAAAATGCACAACCTCAAATCTAATCACAAGAAAACAGTAAGCAAACACAAACCAAGGAACATTCTACAAAACAGCTTATCACTATCCTTAAACTGTCAAGGTCCTAATGACAAGAAAAGACAAAGCAGGTGTTACAAGCTGGGCACAGTGGTGTACATTTGTAGACCCAGCACTCGGGAGGCTGCCACTAGTTCGAGGTCAGCTTGTGCTACCTAGGGAGTTGAAGGCCTGCTTCAACTTCACAGTAAGACCTTGTCTCCAAAACAACAGAACACAACACAAAACACAAGAGGTTGTCACAGACTGATGGAAGCTAAGAACTCAAAACTTCTACATGGAATATGAAATCCTGGACCAGAAAAAGACTGTTTATGGAAAACTGAGGGAATATAAATAAAGTCTGTAAATTAGTTAAGAATATTGTGTCCTTATTATTATTATTTTTTTGGTTCCAACAATTATCCTATGGCTATATAAGATAGTAATATCAAAGGAAGTGAAAAGTTAGAATTATTACCATATTTACAACTTTTCAAAATGTTTAGAAAGCTGATTTTGTATAGTAATGATGTAAAAGACTTAAGTAAAACACAAAAAGGTGTAGTATTTGCAAAAACTATCATCTATCTGTAACCAACGGGCTCTCTACCTCCCTCTAGGGGGAGCTATTTAAAAATAAAGGGTTGGGAAGGTTTAGTTGTAACTTTGGTAGGGCCGAAGAAGGGATGGAAGGACATACAGCTTTCTTTAGATAAATATTGGCATCATATACAGTTTTCCTTCATAATTTCTTTCACTCAACAATATATCCAGAAGTTATTCCATAGGAATATATGAAACTCTTTATTTTTTTTCAAAGTTAAAAATACACTGAAGTATATATTATAGTCAATGACCATTAAAATTAGTTGCTGAACCTTCTTCAGTATTTTAGTGATAGAAAACCTCCATTATTAAGAGATTTGATAGATCATGCTTGTAAATGAAGAAAGTGATCAAGTAAATACAGACCATGGTTTCTTTGACCTACAAGGCAGTAATAGCATGTGGTCATGAAATACTGATTTTCTTTTTTCCTGGCCCCTACGGGTATGAGGGTAAGTGACAAAAGGGACCTGCAGAAGCATTTTCACCAAAGGTCTGACAGATGAATAATGCAGACCCTGCCGACAACCTTTGTGTTGCCTACACTCTCCTCATGTGCAGACCCAGATCCCAGCTCTCACAAGAGCCCACAATGTGTTCAACTGAAACCTCTTCCAGGGCTCAGGGTCATGGAGTTACATAGTCCTGACAATGCGCTGCAGCAGAGTCCATGGGGATATCAACAAAAGTTCTACTTTCCTAATAAAAAGCACCACATGTGCTGCATCCTTCACGCCTGGGGTGAAACCACGGGGATGTAATGCTGTGAATGGTGCGACAGAGACAAAGGAACACAGGCTTGATGATGCTGTGAAAGCACTTTGCTGGTCCTCAGCTTCTGACCTTGGACTTCTTGTTAGCTAAGAAAAACACTTGTTTGGGAGATCAAGTGCTGCGGGCAACTAAACGACACCAGGAGAAAAACACAATCTCCTAAGACAACTTACCTGAAATGACAACAAGATGAATTCTGCCACAGTCAAAAAGACTTTCCACTTTACAGCCAAATCTCAAACTATTCCTTATTTTTCTAATCAGAGCTCACAAAAACATAATTGTAAAGCAGAAAGTAAAACATTTGGAAGCAGGGCAGTAACTGCAACTAATGAGGTGTGTCAGTTGAGGTAGCATCATAGAAGTTTTTGGAGCTGAACGCAGTTGGAAGCAGTGACACCACAACCCTGCCACGTCTTTGGGAAAATGGTAGCGCTCTCCTGGCTGATTTGCAGGATCTCTGCTTTTTGATACATTTGAGATGAACAGAAACCAAAGAGAAATGAGTAATGATTTTTAGGAATGGACACAGAAAATAAAACAGAAACAGATCTCAGGGACTCCAATGTAAAGAAGATGGGCATGGCTTAGGTGATCACATAGTGACCGACTGTAAACTGATTATGATCTTCAATTGGCCAGTCCCAAGTCCAGAAGCTGGCAAAACCTTATGCCACATCTTCACAATTATATTGCGTGAAAATTAAATGAGTGGGTCAAAAACCAAAAATACATTTGCTTCTTCTTTTGCCCCATGTACTATTTTTTTAAATCATTAGCTCTAGTATATTAAGAAACATATTTTCTTTAATACTTTATACTTGCTTAATAAAATTCTGCATATCTGCAGAGGTTAAAAACAACAGCCCCAAATCTTACACAAACCAAAACATTTTTAGCATGCTATTAAATTTCCTATCCTGTTTTCTATGGATGAGTATTTTATTTAAACTGAGGGGTTTTCTTCTCCTGACAGTCTAAGTTTTTATCCACAGGCTACCTACTCCCAAAGCAAAGGAACCAAAGGTTATCCATGCAGTAGAAACTGGGGAGGCCAGGAAACTGCCGCCTTCAAAGACCTTTGTGGGCTGATAGCTGAATCTACATTTTCCAGTTTTGGGGAAAATCATCATTCTCTCCTAAAATGAAAAAAATACTGCGCAGAGCTTTCTTTCCTTTGTACTTTTCTACCGTATGATTCAGACCATCACTTTACGTGTCCCAGAGCCTCGTCTGGTGTTCAGGGCTCAGTATATACTAGCCTAGTCGGTCGAGAGAGAACTAGCTCATAGGAGAGACAGGTGAATTTTTATTATGGGAAAAAGGTGTTTTAGGGCAGCAGAAAAAGAGTAAGAAAGAGAAGATAATAAAAAGAGGCAGGAGCATCCTGGACAAAAGCCTGACTCTAACTTGGGATGTCATCGTCCCACCCTGAGCAGCGGGTGTGCCACCTGTGCTCACTCCTGCTTTATGTGGCCATATTTTCGTTCCCACTGTTGGGCACATTCTTTCTTATCTCAGAATTGAAGATTATTTTATCATTTAGGTTCAAATTCTACCTTCTTAAAGAAGGTAGATCCTAGATCGCTCTACATAAATCAAGGCACTTACCTCTTATTTCCTCATTCTATTTGTCTTCATAACAAGTACCTCTCCTGTAATTGTATTTATTTCTCCTCGTTGATTGTCTGCACACCTACACAAGAGTGGTAACTGCTGATCGAGCTCACTAGTGTGTTTCCAGCACTTACACAATGCCTGGCACCTCCTAGGGTTCAATAGGCAATAAATGGATCCATAAGGAAGCATTTGTGCAACTTTCCTTTGGAAAACTAGTGTAATTCTCCAAGCTCTGTCACACAAGTAATATCAAGAAACAGGTTGTGACAGCATTAAGGCACAGCAGACAAAGTGACCAACAGGACCTGCCTCTTTCTCTCCCCTGGAGCAGTGTGGAAGGCTCCTGAAGTTCTGCTCCTTGTGTTCAAGGACGGCGCTTAGCCTCTTTGGGCCAGATTCCTTCCTCCCTTCCAAAATCCCACAGACTGCAGCTTTTGGCCAGGACACCTCTTCCTGTATCTTCTGAATTCTGTTGTTAGGACCTAAGCCAAAGGTAGGTCACAGAACTGTGAAGCCCCACCATAACCTTGAAACCTGTTTAATCCTAAGGAATGCTTGGTACAAAAAGCCCACCAGAGGACAAAAACAAAAAACAGAAACAGGTACCACAGACAATTAAAGAGGAAGATGTTAAAAGGATATAACTGGATAGGTAACAAATACCTGTAATCCCAGCACTCAGAATCTGAGGCAAGAGAATTGTAAATTCAAGCCCAGCTCGGGCAATTAGTGAGACCCTGTCTCAAAGGAAAAAAAAAAAAAGGAAGATGCTTGTGTGGTAGTATGAGGATGCCCTGCTTTTCCCATCTCTGTCTTCACAGCAAGTAGCAAGAATGCTTTCCTTCTAATAAAGAAGAAAAATTTACACCCTCTTCACTTATTTCTCAGGTTTCTTTCTCACCTTCCTTTGCCACGACTTCGGCAGAAGTGCTACAGGAAACCTAGACCACGTTTGCTGCTGCTAAAACTCTGGGCTTGAACCACAGCTTGTGCCTTTCAAATGAGGATGGCAAAAAGTGAATTTGTAACCTTTAATATTCTATCTATAATGATGTTAAAACCAATATATTCAAGGCTTGTGAGGGGATACAGACATTTATGTACTATCTCTAGATAAGATGCCCCTAGTCGGCAGGATAAAAAAACTGACTTTCTTTTGACGGCTGAGATAAAAATATTAACATCGTTGAGATTTTTATTACTAACTCTAATCCCTTTTTTTTGTTTCTAAGTAGTACCCAGGTCCTGTTTTGGTTCCTTACGAACCTGTGCTTTCACTTTTCTGGAAGGAAGATTTCCAAAGGCAAGAAGTGATAAAGGCTAGCAGAAGAGAAACTGTGGTGTGGTATAAGCCTTATTTCTCACCCTTCATTTTTCCAAGACGAAACCTAACAAGTCTCTCTAGCCCCCTTCTCTCTCCACCCTACAGAAGTGACTCACCAGACCAATGAAATGTGCAGCAGGGTTGGAGCTCATGCAGGGCGGTCCCCTCCCTGTCTCTTCAACACAAGAGTCTTCTTGTTGTTGGCAGGTTTACGAGGGTTAGCCCATGCTCAGCAGAAGGCTGCTAGAAGATCTGGTGGGTAAGTTTAACTTAGGGATGAGGGTGTGTATGTGCTTAGTTTTAAGAAGCCTAACTCTGGCTATTGGCTGAGTTACAGTCTCTAACTGCCAAGTTTACTAAAGCTAATGTTTTGATCCTCTATTTAAACCCATGTGCCTACTTCCAGTTGGTTCAGATCTAGGCATGAAAGAGGGACATGGACTCTTCAGACCATAATAAGAGAAGAGAAACAATACATGACATTCATTGTCAATGTTATATGGAGACCTAGATTTTAAAAATAGCTATAGCAAGTCTTAAACCTCTTATTCCACCCACAAAGTGTATATATACACGCACAGAAACACATACATGAGCATGCACAGCAAAATGACCAGAAAAACGACAGAATGGATTTTAGTAAAAACAATCAAAAAGTACCAGAGGAGAAAAGGCTGACTCTCAGCTGATTTTTTAGAGAATGGAGCTCTACTCTCCATCCTGGAGGCTCAGCCTCAGGAATGTTATAGTTTGTTAAATGTTTGGCCCAAAGTGTGGAGCCAATGGAAAGTGGTAGGACCTTTTTTTTTTTTTTGCGACAGGGTCTCGCTATATAGTTCAAGTGGGCCTCAAACTCACTATGTAGCCCAGGCTGGTCTCAAACTCACAACAATCTTTCTGCCTCTCCCTCCCAAGTGCTGGAATTATAGGTGCGAGCCACCATGACGGCTGGTGAAGGCTTTTAAGAGGTAGGACTTGGTGGGAAAAAATGAGGTCTTCCAGGTATGCCCCTGAAGAAGATACTGGCACTCCAATCTCTTCCTGTCTCTCTTTGCTTCTTGCTACTATGGGAAAAGCTGGTTGCCCTATCATATGGCTCCTGCTATGATATGCTGTCTAGCCACAGGTTCAAAGCAACAGGTCCAAGTGACCATAGACTTAAACTATTGAAACTATGAGCCAGAACAAACTTTCCAGATTTTAAAGTTGCTTGTTTCAAGTATTTTGTTATAGTAACAGCTGACTGACAAAGAGAATCAAGACTATTTGGGCTAAACCCAGCCTTCCCATAATCAAGCAGGTTTCAATTTTAAGGTGCTACAGAGATCCTCCTGGGATCAGGCAGGAGATCTCAGATCTTGCTAGGTTGTCTGAGACTAGAGTTAGACCTCATGTTTTTACCATACCAACTGAGAGCTCTGAATAAGGTCTGACTCTGTTCACAATGGAATTAATTATCTTTTCTATGCTTTGATATCAGTATCATGTAGTATGTGCCTCAATCCATTCTCATATAAATATTTTATGGCTAAACTTATCTTCTAAAGGCAATTATCCTAAAACACTGCTAACGACTGAAAGTCTTCAATCATTTATTAGAAACATCAGTATGAAAATTTGTATAAGTAATGCCAGGCATGGTGGCTCATGTCTGTTATCCTAGCACTCAGGAGTCAGAAGAAGGAGGATTGCTGTGAGTTTGAGGCTGCCTTGGGCTACGTAGTGAGTTCAGAGGTAGCCTGCACTACAAAGTAATATCCTGTCACACACACAAAAAAAGAAAACAAAATCTGCATAAGTGATTGTAGGAGCATGAGATAACTAGCAAAAATACTACTCAAAATACTATACTATTTCAGTTTTAATTTCTGTTAGAATAAGGATATTATTTTATTTTACTTTTTATTTTTTAATGCAGTACCAGGGACTGAACTTGGGACCTTGTACTTGCAAGGCAGGCACCAGACCCACTGAGCTAAATCCTCCACCAAGGATCTTCTTTTATTAATCTTTACAGCTGACTTAGCTGCCATCTTGGAAATCAGAGGACAGTCTTAGGACCCTAGTCTCAACACACATTTTCCTCTTTTACATTTGTAGCAGCTAGGTGCAAGGGCACAGGGCAAAAGGAATGAAAACACAGTTGTGTGTGCACCACCCTGTACGTGTCTGGGGCTCTTTCACAGCACATTGAGCAAGCAGACTCTGGGAGTCTCAGAATTTGGACCTTCTTTATAGCCTACAAATCCCACTACTCAATAACCACTGATCCAATTTTCTGCCTTAAAATTAAATTTCCTACTTTATTTCTACCTAGTTTGGTCATACATTAAAAAAAAAAAAAAGTAACAATTCCTTCTGAATAATAAAATTTCAGTAATACCCAAAAAGAGAAACCAATGAATTAATTAAAAAGAAAGAAGCCAGTCTGGAAGATCGAAAGCTGAAAAATTCTAACACTAACTCTAATGCGGGCTGCCATTACCATTGATTCCCTCATTCGCTGGGCTTTTGATAGGCACTTGGGTGCTAGCTGCCACTCTGCAGCATAAGTACTGCTGGTCTTTTGTTGCTTAACTCATGCTGAACATTAGGCGAAGTTCAGAAACAGACTTAGTAAACCAAAAAGAAAATCCACAGTATCCAATCATAGTTTGGACTTCATTGCTTTTCCTTAATCTATCTTTTGCCAGTTCTTGAACAGTGCTGGTTTTTTTTGAGACAGGGTCTCACTCAAAGATGGCCTTGAGCTCGTTGAATCCCAGGCTGGTTCTGACCTTGAAATGATCCTCTTGCCTCAGCCTCCTGAGTGCTGGGATTGCAGGCATGCTCCAGTACGCCAGTTCAACAGTACCTATTAAAAACAGCTATTCCAAAGCTTGTCCCCAGATCTTAATTC
Source organism: Petromus typicus (assembly GCA_004026965.1). Classification (NCBI taxonomy): domain Eukaryota; kingdom Metazoa; phylum Chordata; class Mammalia; order Rodentia; family Petromuridae; genus Petromus; species Petromus typicus. Next base: position 29,373 of record PVIR01005413.1, read on the forward strand.
TGGATGGCCCCACCCATTTCCTCTGGTTGCTATACACACATATCCACCACCTGATAAGACTTCACAAGGATTGAGCATTCTCACTTTTCCCATTTCTTTTCTATTACACTAGTAATGTTTATACTTCCCTGGTAGAAGGAGGGTGAATCCAAAATCTTTGCCTCTGGCACGATGCCTCAAATGTCTTTTCTAAACATCCCCTCAAGCATGTTTTGCTGACATAGCTACAAGTTGGCCCTTGACTTCAGTTTCTTGGACCATCATTCTCCAAGGTACTACACTAGGCCTCACTGTCAGGTGAGTATCACAAGGGAATAAAAAGACGTTTATTGCTACAAGACTTCAAGAAACACCAGTATGGAGTTAGCAAACTTCTGCCAATGGCTCGACAGTAAATGACTCAGGTTTTGTGGGATGGGATTTCTGTTCCAACTATTTAATTCCTGTAACATGAAACTGACTACAGAAAATACAATATAGGAATGGATGTGGCCATATTTCAACAAAACGTGTTTATAGGCAGTATGGGGGATTTTTCTACAATCTAATCTGTATCATTACCCAAATTCAGTTCTTACTAATTAGCTTTTACTTTATTGTTGAGTATATGTTACTCCTTTAAAAATGGACTAATTATATCTAGCAAATCATTTTATCCAAATATCCTTTCATCAGGAGAAGGAACTGACAGGAAGCTATTCATAGACACTTTTTTTCTTTAAAGTGGGATGCTGGAAGTAGTACCATGCAACTTGCTTTAAGATAACTACCACATTTTTCCTGAATTTTAGCCAGCCACCACCAATTTAATAATTTAAAGCACTTTTAAAAAAACTACCCACTAGAATGTCTTCTTCAAACAACAGCTTATTTAGAAACTCATTACATGAAAAAAGCCTCAACAAATGAGAGTGAGTGGGCAGGAAGAAGCTCAGATCCCCAGCAGCTCAGGATCATCTTCCCGTATCCACTTCCTGTGGAGCACCCCCCCACCCCCACCCCGGCGCTCTTGAGTCTTGTGAAACTTGAGCCTCCAAGCTTCTTTTGATCAGTTTACGAAAAGTGTTTTAGGGCCGGGGATTTAGCTCAGTGGTTCCGGCGCCTGTCTTGCAAGCACTAGGACCCAGTTTCGATCCCGGAAACCACATACAATACTGGGCGTGGAGACTCACGGCCAGCAGCAACCAGTACCACATACCACAGTGCCGGGCGTGGTGGCTCACACCTGTAATCCCAGCCCTCGGGAGGCAGAGATAGGAGGATTCCTGTGATGTGAGTTTGAGGCTGACTGCAGTGCCAGCCTGAACTACAAAGTGAGACCTTGTCTCAAAAAAGAAAAATAAAAGTGTTTTAAGCAATCTCCTTATCTTTCCGACACACTCAAATCCTATTAATAAATATCCCAAGATACAATGTTCACTAAGGATGATGTTCATCATTGTTAATACTGGTTGAAAACGTATACTGGAAATAGTCTTCTTGACAAGTTAGAATCCTTTTGGGTCATCCACTGCCCAATCTGATTAGATTATCATTGTTTTAACTTTGAAAGAGAATTAATGAAAAACTCCAAACATCCTCTGCCGCTTTCTTATTGTTTTACTTTTGACAATGTATCTTCACAATAATAATTTAAGCATCTTATCTAATGAGACTAAAACTAGAAAACAGAATCTGCAAAATCACTTCAGTAGGCATATCCAGTTTCTCATATGCTGCAGTAAGTGTGGAGAGACTGAAGCTGGGGTGGTGCCTCTGTCACCACTGTCACAGCACAGCATTTTCCTGCCTCTTTGGGTTAGTTTGTTACAGTACATGACATATGACCACTAATAAACTGAGAGAAAAACGCCAGATATCTTCATCTGATAATAATACTTTTCTGCTTTACATTGAGAAGCTATCCCTGTGAAACACCATTTTACTTAAAGCAAAAGGACAGAAACATTCTCTGATTAGTGGAAAGGGGTAAAATTGACTTTTCATTAGGTTTCATCCCCTGACCAAGACCCTAGGCTAATACCATAGCATGGAGCATGGCAGACAATCTATAGCCAAGCCAGACTCTGTCACTACATTATGGGATTCAGAGCAGCTAAGGTAAAGAGCAATGATCCTAAAGGTTACCTGCAAGTCATTTTGTGGGTTCCAGTCAGAATCAAATATGATGCAGGTATCAGCAGCTGTGAGATTGATCCCCAGGCCTCCCGCTCTGGTGCACAGAAGAAAGACAAAGCGGTCTGAGTCTGGCTTACAGAATCGGTCGATGGCTGCCTGGCGCAGGTTTCCCCGTACTCGCCCATCAATTCGCTCATAGGTGTATCTGAGGGGACCCAAATGAACGAAAGCCCAGGTGTTAATTATGACTTCAACGGAGAATAGCAAATAATGTAGGAAGCTCTTGCCCTAAGGAATGACAGCAGTCTAGAAGGATTCCCACCCCCTACATAGGAAGCATGGCAGACTTTAAAACACATCGTAAAATGCCTCCCTCCCTTCCTTTTTCCCTCCCTCCCTCCAAACAGAACAAAAAACTAGCCACCATTTAAAACCAGAGGAATTGTAAACAAAAAATATTGATCCTCAGTACTGTCTCAAGAATTTCCTAGCTTCTATTTGCAGTGAATCTAATCATAAGACCAGAAAAAGCAAATACAAGCCTCAACTACTGGCTGGAAGAGAACTTAAAACAAGAACTCAGAGTTCATGTCAGTCTCCAGCTGTTCAGGGTAACTAAGAGTGGTAAGAATACTACTGTCAGGCGGCCCTTTTATATACGGGCTAGTCATTTCCAGCCTATCAATTCCTTAAAACTTTAGATGTACCCAGCAAGACTTCCAAGTTTATAGTTAAAAGCCGTCTTTTGGGAAGTAATGGCTAAGCTAATAAGAATAGTGTCTATGATACATTAGAGGCAGGGAGATTGAAGAATAAATATTTTGAAGCAAACACTGAGAGAGAAAAACTGAACACTGGTAAGAAGGTATACACCTGTGCAGATAGTTAATAATTGAGGAGGACAGCACAGTCGGGATAGAGCAAATCAAACGGCGAGGCACATACATCGTTACTGGACATCAGGAGAAAACACAGACGGGACCTTTAGAACAGAGACCATGACATTTCCCATGGCCTCTACCTAATATTATATCTAACCTTGGTTATATTCAAGATATAATAGCCTCTGGTTTTCTGCTATCTTACTCTGTTTTTATTCTTTTCTTGTTTACCTCACTAAAAACTTAACAAGGGGATGTTATTCTGGGCTCAATTTTAATCAACAAAGAAAAAATGACTAATCAAGTAGAAGAGGAACTCACAATAAAAGGATCAAGTGTAAAACTCAACACTAGCCAAGATCATGGATCTTACATGTAGTCCAGAGTTTAAGCTCTAGAACTCTGACAAAGACAAAGAGCTAGTTAAGAGTATACAAACAGACATTCTAGGGGAGATGACTTGGTGTGGGGATTGGTTTAGAAAACTAAATCTGACAACATACCCTTGCTTTCCTAGAAGACAAAGAAAAGCCATGGGAAGCAACGACCCAAGGAGGAAATGGTATATAGAAAAAAACCTGAGCAACTCAGTCCTGCAAGGGATGTAACATAAAGAATGAGTCTGAAAATACTGCTTTTCGTTTAAAAGCCACAATACAACCACAACATGAAAGTATGACTGTTTTTTTGGTTTGTTTCTTCTTTTAATTTAGAGTAGGTGTAAGAACAATATTATATGGGACCTCTGGTAGAAAATTAAACAGGTGGCAGTGACAGGATTATCACAAAGGCAGATCAAAAAGATTTTGTGTTATACGATGAAGGTGAAGGGTTAAATATGTACATTATATAAATTTCATTTATAATGGCCACAACAGTAATAGCAGACCAAGTTCTAGCATCCATTTTATGCCTGCTACATACTATTACATTTAATGTTTACCAATAATCCTATAAGTTTTTATTATTAACCCCTTTTTACATTTCAGGAAACTGAAAAGGAAACTAAAAGACGTCATAAAATATCTTGCTCAGTCACATAGCTGGTAACTGAATTGAAGCCACATGTACTTGACTGATAGCTTTCACACAGTACCCTCACTCCAATGCAATAGCACAGAAATGTTTTCTTAAAAACTCAGAAAATAAACTAAGGAGACTCTAGTATAATTTGGAAACTTATAACTCTCACAGATGGTAGAAGCAAAAGCTGTACCTAGATAGTCAAATGAGTTTGGTAAATCCATGCTCTGACAATATGTAATCATTTACCCGAAGTCTGGCTATGTATGTGATATAGCAGAAGCAGCATGGTATTTGGAGGACAGGTGGACCATCAATTAGACATCAGCTGCCGCCCCTACATCCACACGTATACATGAGCAATGCTGCAGCGACAGAGGACTTGGTGCTCTTGGACTAGATACCCTTGGATGTCAGAGAGAAGAATGAGGCAGGTGGAGCACAGGGAAGCTGGGAATTGCCACAGCCCTCGGGGAAGGAGAAATCAATAAACAGCAGTGATGTAGCTTGACCATCACCTAGGGCAAAGAATTCCCATAAAATCAGCTAAGTGTTTTGTCAGCTATGATGTAACAGCAATTTTAGTAAATGAAACTTGTGAAGGATGTATAGCAGACTAACTCTCATGTCTACCAGTCATTCAGTTTTGAGGGCATGCTCTCAAAGAACACAAAACTAAAAATGGAATTATCTGGGCTCTTTTAAATCATTCCCCACCTCCCCCTCACTTCTGAGCCAGATCCTCTAACTGTGCCCTTGTTACTGTATGAGTCTGGCATGAAATTAAGTGGGAACAAAACCAAACCGACAGCTGGAGAAGAAAAGAGGCTCAAGAACAAAGAAAACCTTGAGGGCTAATAAGTCTGAATGAAAAAAATCAGACGTCATAAAATTTTCCACACCAAACTTCGGCACAGCAATTAACCCTCTGTGATAACTGTGTCTGAATAAAATCCCTAGGAGTTGCTGTTGCTCATCAAATTGCAATCCGCAGTCACTGTCAAATCTCAACAAGAAGCAGGTGGCACTCTGGAGAAGCCTCCATGGATTGGCCAGGAAGTGGGATGGAGGAGGGGAGTGTCGTATTTTTGGCACAAGAAATGTTGACCTGAGAAGCCTGAAGGGAAATGAACAATCTTCTTGTCTCTCAGTAATAACCAGTTGGAAAACAGAGAAAGAAACAGAGAAAAAAATTACACTCACAACTGACACAAATATATCACATGCTTAGGACTGAATTTAGAAAGAAATATATAAATTCAGTAACATGAAACCAGGAGCTATGATGTTCTCTTAACCATTACATCTATATCACCAAAAAGTGGGGGTGGGGGAGGTCGAGCCCAAGGTAGAAACTATATATACACACACACACACACACATATATATACACACATATACATATATGTGTATATGTATGTATATGTATATATGTGTGTGTATACATACACACACACACACATATATACATAAAAACTCAGAAAATAAACTAAAGAGACTCTAGTATAATTTGGAAACTTACAACTCTCACAGATGGTGGAAGCAAAAGCTGCACCTAGATAGTCAAATGAGTTTGGTAAATCCATGCTCTGACAATATGTAATATGTGTACATATATGTGTATATGTATGTATATGTATATATGTGTGTGTGTATATGTGTGTGTGTGTGTGTATATATATATATATTAATCTGATTGTGTATATAAAAGATTGGTGAAAGTAGAATGAGTAGCATTTTCCTTAAATTTGAAAGATGGCAATCCTTCCTTATTTAATGAGTAAAAGCCAGTAAGAATCTCATCATGCAGATAAACATCTATACAGATATGTAAATGTATGTAACATACATGTATAAACATACTCTTCTGGAGTTAGGAGTTGCAGAGGCCAGAGAGAGATCTAAAGAATAATTCTAAAGTTCATCAGAAATAACAGATGATAAAAGATGTACTGATCAAAAGAATGGAAAGGCTAGACATTTGCACAGAATGGATAACATCACAATATATTTCATGAACAGTATTTTATGTCAATGGGGAAAAGACTATTTTTGTAAACAGAAAACTATGATATCAGATATATTTGGAAAGAAACTTTCATTAATGTCATTTACCAAAATAACAGAAGGGAATGGAGACTAAACTGGAAAAAAAAAAATCAAAAGAAATCCAGGTAAGGATTATAAATTAAAATATCTAATTTGTGGATCTTCCTGAGCCTGTAGTAAAATGATAGTAAGAGGCATTAGGCATCCTCCTCTGTAAAACTCCACAAGAGAGACAAGAAGTGGTAACAGTCTGGAAGACAGAAAGCATGCCAAGTGGTATCCAAGTTGAAGAAGGCCGAGTCTAGGCAAGGCAGTGTAACTGAGTGCTGCAGAGGACCGGAAGGTATCAGACATTAAAGTGGAAATGTGAAGAGTCTGAACACAAGGGAAGAGGTGGAGCATTTGTTCAAGTATCAATTATCCTTTAGACTACTCATTCCAATATTTAAGAAGGTATAATAAAAGATCTCGGGCTTCTCTACCTGCGAGTAACTACCTGTAGATCAAAGGGCCAAATGAGGGATGAGAGAAATACTGAGAAATAGCTGCTTTTTCTTCAGCTACCCTCCACCACAACTAATGCAGAACAGTCAAGTCTCTACTTTCTAGGCAGGAAAGTAGAGAGAAGTAAGAGCTACATATACTGACATTGAGGGTTCTCAATGAGATGGTTCACCCAAATGAACAGTGTTCAGATATGGGGAGTGAAGCCCACAGTTAACAAGCCTTATTCACATACTCAGAACTTTGACCCAGCAGTGACTCATCATCTCATGACTGAGGACAAAAGATATCTGCAAAAAGCCCCTGATCTGAAACATGAGGCTCTCCTTCTACTGTGGAGGGGCGAGGTCCTAAAATACCAAACCTTGTGTACGATGTCTGCACAAAATGTAAACAAAAGCAAACAAATGCACGATGCCTACTGAGGGCACTGAAGAGTTAAGGAGAGCAGGCAGATTTTGGAAAGGAACAGACAGACACGGCAGCTACTGCTCAAGAAAAAACACCAGTGAAAGAAGCCCAAACAAGTATGATTGCCAGAGAGGGAATCCTCAGAAATATTCCAAACTCTGGATATAAACTCTACTCTGATGAATCTCCAACTCAACTGTCAGTCTGAACCAGGACAGGAGCTGCTGCTATCTACCAGGGACATCAATACAGTTAGGATTTTGAGTATCTTCCAGTTAACTGTCTCCAAAAAACAACCAATAACATCTTCTGAATAGTGTCACAGAATCCTACATCTCCGCAACAAGGCATTCAAAGGGTCTAGGAAAAACAATTATGTGAAATTATGTAACATATGAAGGACAGGAAACTGTGACCCATTAAGAGTAAGATAATAAACAGACGCCAAACTCAGGATTCTACAGTTCAGAGAAGCGCTTTAAAGCAACTGTTATAATTTACTCAATAAAGTAAATGGATATAAGTAATGACTGAAGAAAAAAGTTAAAGAATCATATGGATTCTTTTGTGTATATACCTAGCGGAGCAATGGCCGGGTCAAATGAGACCTCCAATCCTAGCTTTATGCAGGGTAGATAGGGGAGGGGGGGAAAATGAGAATCAAGATATGTCATATTCTGGTACAGTCTCTCAATGTTGAATGTGATGATGATGTGTATTCATAATGTACCAATAGACCTGAACTTAAAAAAATATTTAAAATGAAAAAAAAAGAATCATATGGAAATTTTAAAGCCAAAAAATAAAATCTCTTAAGATAAAGCACAGGTTGCCTTAATATCCATCATGGATATGACAGAGAACTCTAATTTTAAAGGCACATAAATTGTCTTTTAACAGATAAGCTTTTTAAAAAAAATCTAGAATCTATGAATTTTTAGGACAAAATTTAAAAGTTAAAAACACATATGGCAAAAGTCTCAGAGAAACAAGATAATGAGGCAAAAAGAAATTGAAGGACAGTGACCAAAAATACCCTATATTTGACAAAAGGCATTTACTTAACAAAATTAAGAAGCTCAGTGAAGTTGGAGTTCAGAGTTCAGGAAGAACACTAAATATCACAAACTGCTGAAAACTAAATCTCAGAAGATTCTGGAAGCAGAGCAAATCAATACATTCCAAATAGGGGGACAATGGTTTGAATAACTATAGAATTTTTTGACAGACATCATGGGGCTAAAGCCCCATGGAGATAAGTGGAGGAGGGGAATGAAGACTTAGAATTCTAATAAAAAAGAGAGAGATAGGGCCGGGGATTTAGCTCAGTGGTTCCAGCACCTGTCTTGCAAGCGCGAGGGCCCAGGTTCGATCCCTGGTAACCACATAACAATACTGGACAGCAGCAACCAGTACCACATACCACAGTGCCGGGTGTGGTGGCTCAGGCCTGTAATCCCAGCACTCGGGAGGCAGAGGCAGGAGGATTGCTGTGGTGTGAGTTTGAGGCTGAGCTCAGGGTCAGCCTGAACTACAAAGCAAGACCTTGTCTCAAAAAATCTTAAAAAAAAAAAAAAGACTGATAAAGACAAAGATAAGATGTGAATGAAACAGAGATAAAATAATTCTGATTAATTTAAAAAAGATATTCACTGTGAAATAACTGGTTATATATAAAAATGAAAAACCCTAAAAAATGTTCTGAAAGATTAAAAAATGTAACTATGGAAATAAAACGTAGGGGCTTAAATTGGAAGATAAAGCAAACAAATTCCACCAGAAGGAAAGGAAAGACATAATGAGATAGAGAAAAGAAAAGAGGGAAAATTAGGCGGTCAGTCCAGAAGGTCCAACATATCACCATGAAGAAAGTAACAGAAAAAATAAACAAAAGAAAACAAATTTTAAGAAATTCTCCAGAACTGAATGAAGGGACTTTGATTTCAAGTGGGAAAGATCTATTTGGGATCCAGTAAAGTGAAGCAGGTCACTGTAAAATTTCATAGGTGTAGGGACAGAAAGAATATTTCAAAGCTTAAAACACACACACACACACATTACACAGAACAGGAATTTGAAAGCCTTTAAACTTGTCAATAGCAATTCTGACAGAAGACAGTAAACACTTTCAAAATTTTGTAGAGAATTTCTAACGTAGAATCTCAACTCCAATCAAACTACTAACTGAGCATGCTAATAAATTAAAGACATTACAAAGATCTTACAAATCTAACAATTTGCCTTTCATTCACCCTTGTTCAGACTTTCTGAAAAGAGGTGCTTCAACATGGATTTACCAAAGGAGATCTGAATCAAATGGAAATTGTCAGCAAGGTGCAGGAAGGCAGGTCCATGACCTCCATGTGCTAGGTGAGAAGAACAGGTCAGAGAGGACAGATCCAGTTTCCAGGAGATGTGACCCTGAGACTGAGGAGTTAGGACACAGCAAGAGGAGATTTATACAAGCAGGACACAGTCTGCACCTGAATTACTGTAAGAATATAGAAAAATAAGCAATCAAATAGTAGTGTTTAGCTTCAGAGAAAATTAAAATTGTACAAGAAAGAAAAAGTAGACAGCATACTCCATGGTTAACCTGTAATTTAACATAAATCATATGGTGAACCTAGAATATTGATCTAACTCAAAACATTACATAGTGTACTGGGAAGATGAGAGGACAGAAGGTTACATATACAGCGTGTATGAGGGCAATGAAACAACACTAAAAACTAATCTTCCAGAGACCAAACAGGTAATTCCTAGAACTAAAAAACATCAAGAAATTCCAAATAGCTCAGTGACACCACAACTGCCTGGTGAACTCAAGGTCAATCCCTGGTACAAAACAACAACAAAACTCCAAATAATAATATTATTTAGAGAGATCTGTAAGTATTAAAGAAATGGCATCAAGAGTTTAAAGTAATTATTTCTGGGGTTTGGAAGCTGGAAGAAAGGGATAGTGAATTATAAAATAGACTTGTTTTGAAATCTAACAGAATGATTTGACTTTTTAAATTTTATGTCTTTGTAACTTTGATGAAATAAAGTTAATTAAAAATAGAAAAGCAATTGCTGGGTATGGTAATATATGCTTACAATCCCAGCACACTGGGAGGCTGAGGTAGGAAGACTGAGAATTCCAGTCCAGCTTGGGCAACACAACAATTTAGTGAGACCCTGTCTTGCAACAGAATGTAAAAAGAGCTGGGGATGTAGTCAGTGTAAAGGCACTGGGTTTCATCTCCTGAATTCTCAAAAAGAGAGAAAAAGAGAGAGACAGACAGATAATGTCATATTAATATGAAAGAGCTCCTTTGGATGTAGCTAGAAAAGAAACCATAAAAGAATAAAAAGAACAAATACTTAAATGATCTCATGGTGGAGAAATGAAGGAAACTTTTAAAGTATATTAATGTACGTATTCAGGCTTAGACTCGGGCAGAAAGAATTTAAACAAGATTTTAGGACTAACATTTGACTACTATGAAATTTAGAGCTTCCAAAAACAGAACAAAAATCCACACTCATAAACAAATTTAAAAAGCAAAAACAATTCTGGGAAAAGTGTTTGCAAAATATTCTTAAGTAAGCAATTAACATAAACTAATAAAAAGCCAAAGACCAAAAAGAAATAGAATAACAGGAATAAGTAATATATGCATACAAAGTAAATATAAATAGTTAATAAATATGAAAAAAATACATCCTCATTAGTAGTAAGAGATCATAACTCTGGCTCATTGAATTTATGAAAGATTAAGGAAGAGAAATATGTATCAGAATATGGCCAAAAAGCATCCTGATATAGAGTTTAAAGTGCGTAAGTAAAACATTCTTACTAGAGGATATTTTGGAAAATGTATCAAATTTTTTAAAAAACATGTATCAAAAGGAAATAACCAGAACATTCATGATGGCCAAAAAGGATATTCATTTTGGCTCCTTTAAAATGCCAAAAAACTGAAAATAATTTGTAGAACGATCATATAGATCAAGATTTTGTTGTAGGAAAAAAATCCATAGCATATTAAAAATATCTGAGTTGGGCCAGGGATTTAGCTCAGTGGTTCTAGTGTCTGTCTTACAAGTGCAAGGTCCAGGGTTCAATCCCTGGTGCCACATACCACAATGGTCCCAGCAATCAATGCCACACACCACAGTGCTGGGCGTGGTGGCTCACGCCTGTAATCCTAGCACTTGGGAGGCAGAGGAGGGAGGAATGCTGATTTCGAGACTGGTCTGGGCTACATAGTGAGCTCAGGGCCAGCCTGAACTACAAAGTAAAACCCTGTCTCAAAAATCAATCAATCAATCAATCTGAGTTATACAACAGACTATAGATTATAGTAATTCAAACAAACAATAAAACTGAAGATACATATAAGACTAAAAAGATAAGCACTTAAGCATGAACAGGAACTTCTACAGGTGGTGATGTTAAATCTTTTCACATTTCCAAGAGAAATTATAATACTCAATTTGAACACAAAATTGTAACAAACAGTACAGGGGAAAACAGCAAAAAAGGGAACTAGAAAGGATTTCTGTTCTTAGAAAATATCTGTTATTGGATTTGAGAAGAGTTACTCATTTAGGGGGGTTCTTTTTAAAAATTCCTAAAATTATTAATTTTATTAATAATAAAAGGGCCTCATACCAGCCACGAAGGTGCTATGTCCCTGAGCTACATCTCCAGCCCAGTTCTTTAAATTTTGAAGGCTACAATACATGAAGTAAGTACTCTGGCACTAAGTTTCTACTCTACAGTGAGTTTATAAACTATAAAACTGCTTTGCCTGTTTTTATTTACTCAGAGTAGCTTCCTCCAAGAAAAACCACAGGTTTACATCATTCTCTATAGGCACATCTCTACCATACAGCTCTAAAAAATCCTTCAACCGTCTGATTGACTTGAATTTTTATGTAACATTAACTACTGGTACACACAGTTAAATCCATCACTTCCTTTACAGAAAAAGGACATGTTAATTTATAAGGGAAAACAGAATCTTTCATGATAAGAACATCTGTTTAATACACCTTAGATTTGCTACAATTTTACTATTTAAAAACAAATATTTTCCTTAAACTTAACAATACCTAGGCTACTAGTTTCTCTGATCTTGAAAAACTTCTTTTCTTATCATCATATTACCAACATATTGCAATAAAATATGGTGTATGATATAATAAATGTAGTTGCCACAGAGTCCAAATAACCCACATCCATATATTTTTCACCTACCTGAGTAACAGAATTCAGGTTCAGGGAATTATATGAACAAGAAAACAAATTAGGATATGAGCCAGTGTATGATAAAACCTTACAGAGTTTGCTGAGACAGGACAGAAAATTCTAAGTTGTCAGCTCACCTGCTTTCTGAAACTTGAATCAGTGATGCCTTCCAGAATGTATCTCTCATTATTATAAGTAGTAAAAATGTAACTACATTATTTTCTTAGCCTTTTTTAACGCTATTTTGATTTTCTTCCTTACAACTAAAGTAAACATAAACAGACATTGAGACTTAAGCAAAACAAGGATGCCACATTATTGGCTATGAAATTCACTCCAGACAGTTAAACTGTAGTATACTTGGTCATAAAATTAGTTCTGAATTTTAACTGATCTTTCAGAGGAGATTCCATTTCTTCATCTTTAAACGTTTTGTTGTTAAAGCATAATGTGAACAGATCAAAAAGATACCAAAGAAAAGGAACTGACAGCACTGACAGCACTGGACGCAGAGATTTAAAGCTCACCTTCTCTGGATAAGATAATCTTCGAGGATGTCAAGGCAGCGCACCATCTGGGAGAAGATGAGCACTTTGTGGCCACCTGCAATCAGCTTAGGAAGCAGTTTATCAATCAGCACCAGCTTCCCCGCTGCTTGAATCATGGCCTGCAGCTGAAAATCAGGGGCATCAGGACTGTGGGTTTTTCTGAAGTCTTCCAGAATTTTTTCCTCTGCCCCTGAAAAGGAAAGGAATAAACCTCTTCTTTAACAAAATAATGAGGATAAAAGCTTCTGTTTCTGGGAAACACGAATTCTTAGGTCCAGGACTTGCAGTTCAGGGAAGAGATAATGGGTATATATTCCTGGTCTACCTGTTGGCAGATCTCACTATGGTAGGATTTTCTATTTCACCTCACTGAGAATGAGGGTACTTTGCTAAGGATTAAGATGCCAAATCCTAAGCTGATTCATCCAAGTACAGAAATTTCAGCAAGCTGACAATAAGAATTTCCTATTATAAGAGAATGTAAGTCACATTTTAATTTAAACATTTCTCCAGAAGTTTCACTGGAAAGAAAACTCTAACATCATCTGTACTGTTGCTGTTAATTTATTTCATTGTAGCATTTTCATTTATCCAATGAAATAACACATTTCTCTGGCCATAAATGGAAAGTGTGGACTAGACTATGAATAAGTAAGAGATGCAAAAGGCAGAGTATTATCTACCCTGTGTCAGGCAGAATACGAACTGCAGAGGAAGAGAATTTGAAGTTTCAAGTGGGGCTCCATGTATGGCTATTTATTAGTTAGATTATTATGCAAATCTATCCACTTCTCTAAACTTCAGTTTTATACTGTGTTAAAAAGGTGAAAATGTGTATATTCTAGCATTTTATGAAAACTTACTACATGAAGTCTTTGACTATCATTGCTTTGACCGAAGTGCACGCCAGCCCTGAGTTGCTCCTTACTGCTCCAACTCACCATTGATCAAGTAGGGATGGTTACAGCACTTTCTCAGCTCCATCATAGTGTTGATGAGATTGGGCATGTTGTGCTGATTTGCCCCCTTGGTCAGGAAGGAAAAATTTTTCTCCAGGATGGCACGGTAGTACTTTTTTTGGATATTGGTCAGTTCTACTTCAATGATGGTCTCTTGTTTGGGAGCAAGGTTCTTTTCCACATCATCTTTCAGGCGCCGAAGCATCATTGGTTTTAGGATAGACTGCAGTTTCTTGACCTGTTCAGGGAAACCGTATCTATTTACCTGCCCCAATCCTGACTGAAGGATTATGGAGGTATTCCAACCTTCTCTGTAATCTCCTGACTAACTACTCATGTGGACAACAGGCTAAAAGAAAAATCATGACTGACCCCTGAAAATGGGTGGTTTACAACAGTACAAGAAAGGAAAAAAAAGATATGGCTTGAACTCACAAATTACCAAGAACTTATATGGTAATCTCACAAGATAGAAAAGAGAAAGAAAGAAGACATTATTTGTGCTCTAGGATAGAGGAAACAAACCTCTTTGATTCTTTCTCTATCACATGCACATGCACAAGAATTAACCGAAAAATATTTTAAGTCTCATTAGGAGGTACAAATGATAAACTACACAAAGGAAAGACTTAGATGCTGAAAGAACAGAGGAAGAAGTGAAGCAATCTGAAAATGAAGCTCTCCTACACTGTTTAAATAACAGCAGCAGCATTTGGGAGTAGCAGTGTGTAAAGAAATAATGCTGTAGAGTGACATTTCCTGTGCCATAACGAGAGCTGTCACATAAGGTCACTTAAGACTGACAGTGTTTCCTTACTATGATCTGTTTATTCTCCTTAGAACCCAGCCCTGGGTAGGGACCTCCAATGAGCCCACGGCACCAGCAGGGTGTGCTGTTTTCTCACACAGAAAGACAAAGGCTCAGGGGTTCAAAATTAATGCACCTAAGTTAACCAGAAACTAAAATATAATGCGTACTAGTTAAGACAAACCCCAATGTAGAAATAAAGGGAAAATTAAAGAGAAAGTTTGAAGTCAGAAAAGGCTGTTTAAGTTTTAAAAAGACAGAATGCATTGCAGTGGTGCTTCCTGAAGGAATGTAATACAACTGACAATGATTTAGGAGAGTCATTTCCTGGAGGAGGCTTTAGACAATGAGGAGTATGCTTTACCCTGGAAACAGCTGGTTTCTAACACTTTTATTTACTGTGTTTAAAATATAGATGTTTCGTAGAAGCAGAAAACAGAATGGTGGTTAACAGGGACAGATGAGGTATGCAGTTTGGGGAAACAGTACTCAGAGAATACAAAATTTTAGTTAGAAGGAATAAGTTTAAGAGATCTACATACAATTTGATGACTACAGTTACTAATAATATGTTGTGTTCCTGAGAATCACATGAGAGTGAATAAAAGGATTCTCACCAAAAAGTAAGTCGGCAAAGTAATGCTATGTTAACTGCTTCTACTTAGCCATTCTAATATGCATATATATTTTAAAAACATCACGCTGGGGCCGGGGATATAGCTCAGTGGTTCCGGTGCCTGTCTTGCAAGCGCAAAGGCCCAGGTTCAATCCCCGTTAACCACATAACAATACTGGGCATGGAGATTCACACCAGCAGCAACCAGTACCACATACCACAGTGCCGGGCGTGGTGGCTCACGCCTGTAATCCCAGCACTTGGGAGGCAGAGGCAGGAGGATTGCTGTGCTGTAAATTTGAGGCTGAGTTCAGGGCCAGCCTGAACCACAAAGCAAGACCCTATCTCAAAAAACCTTAAAAAAACAAAAAACAAAAAACATCATGCTGTATTCAATAAATATATGCAGTTTTTGTCAATTAAAATATATAACGTTTTAAGAAAAATTTTTAAAAAGCAAACCAGACATTTGATACCGCATTTCTGTTTTTTTCTAACTTCAATCTTCTAACTTTTTTTTATAAATCCTAGTCTTAGCAATCAAGAGTACTTAGCAATCTAATCCCCTCGATGAGTAAGCAATTACTATGTAAGAGCCCAGAGACAAAAACACAGGCAGCTAACTGTTTAAGATAGGGACAAATGTCAATCTACCATGTGATGACTTCAACTTTTGCCCTTCATTTGGTTCATACCTTGAATTATTAAGAGTATGCTATATGCCAGACACTGTGCTGGTTAATACAACAAACAAAACTTTGAAGATGTGGGCTTTGTCCTGAAGAAGCTCATCGTCTAGGAAGAAGAAAAGATGCATACCAAAAATTAAGTGCAATGGGAGAAGAGGATACACTTCTAATGGTCCGTAAGTGAAGAGAACATTGGGTCTGGCTTTTGAAGGATTAAGAGACACAGAAAATGTGGAGGGGGAATGATGTATGATTACTCACTATTCTCAAAGTCTGACTTGTACCCCACGTACACAGAAACAGACTGGAACCAGGGAGTAAACTCTTGACATCTGTTAGTGCAAGTCCCAAACACTTGTAGTTCCTAAGTCCTCACTATCCCATCTCATTTCCACATTACTGCTAGATTAATTTAGTAGAACTAATTATGACATTCCTGCAATAAAAGCTTTTCATGGCTTCTCTGTCAATACCTACTGATTCTTCCACCTGTCTTTCAAGATCTTTCTACAATATAACTGCAAACCCCACTGGCCTTATACATTTCCCTGTTCATCTACTGTTTTGAACTCAAGCAGATGATTCCTCACTACTGAAAAAATTCCACAGCTCAGATTATATGGGGCTTTTTTTCTGTGCAAAGTAGTTGCCACCTCTTCTCTATCCTTCAAAATGGACTTGTAAATTATATTCTCTCTGAAGTCTCCCCTGATCCCCAAACAAATGCAAACTCTCTTTAAAGTCCCCAACTCTGTTCTTCATGTGGCATTTAAACTTGTCTGCCTTACTTCCATAACTCCTGATAGAGGTTATTTACCCTGACTGCACAAATATTTACTAATATGGGTCGTTTTCAACTGTTTGCTTCCAACAAATTAGACTTGCAACTAGACTTTAAAAACTGAGGAAAATCAGTTTATCTGCACAAAGTGGAACTAATCAACAATTAAGTTATCTGACTGCTTTGTCTTCCTTACTACCATATATTGTGTTATAATCAAGAAGATGGTCCTGTGAACATGTGGCAGATTATCTAAGAAGAAGGATGAAAGATGAAAGAAGAAAAAATACCATGTTCTTGAGGCCAGAGTTGTAAGCAAAACCACTGAATGCACAGGGGAGTTCAGTGAAGGAGGCCTAACATGCTAATTTAAGATATTCTGGATGCTAATTACTAACAATTAAGTGGCCTTCTCCCACATAAACAAATACCCAAAATGAAGGAAGTAATGGTCCTTCATATGTGAGAGCTTTCTAAATCTTATCTCTATAATAATAGAGCTCTTCTTCTTTCCTTACCATGAAAGTGATCCACACATAATGTTTTCAGTCCTTTAGGTCCTAATTACCTGTTCTTCTGTTTTTAGATCTCCAAACTCCTCCAAAAATGCAGTCTCTGAAGGAAATTGTGTTGGCTCCAGAAAATTTAGCAAACTGAAGAGCTCTTCCACAGAGTTTTGTAAGGGTGTTCCCGTGAGCAGCACTTTATGTTCCTGCATAAATTAAGTATATATGACAAAGAATATCTGAGCCACCAAAACAGTACATTTCAGTGGGAAAAACTAAGCCCAGACATTCTGTGCTCAATTTAAAGCAATTCCATTCTAATGAAAAGCCAGGGTCCCAACACTTCATAGGGGTAAAATCATTAAAACAACTTTCAGATCAATGATTCTAAGACTAACATATTTTTATGTTAACAAAAGCACCCACCCACTAATTCACTCAAAACTGCATGGCTACTCATCACATACTAGACACTGTTCCAAGTCCATACCCAGAAACAAACTGAAACACTTTAAATTTGGGGGTCACAAATTTCATGGTACTTCCGTTCCTCAAATTCTTTTGAGAATAGGTGGTCAAAGGACTACACAGAAGTAATATGAAGAATGGCCAAGGAACACTCCCTTGAATCAAAGTTATCTGTGTTTATTTAAGTAAAAACTTGGTTCTTACCAGGGCCATGAGCTTTAACCCCTCTAAAAGTTTGCAGTTCCTATTCTTCAATCTGTGGGCCTCATCAATTATCACACAGCTCCAGTGAATCTTCTTCAACTCGGGGCAATCTGCCAGGATCATCTCAAATGTTGTGATGACAACATGGAACTTGAAGACTCCTGAAAGGGGGTTTCCCTGAGGATGACACAGTCAAAGGCATAGCTTTATATCATGTTTAACAGATTATCTGCTAGATTAGAGAAGGATGGACTATTAATTTGAGAAAGCACAAAACACAGGAATGACCAGCTACAGTATTTAGAAAGACAGACCTTACAGTATCAATGAAACGGGACTGAGAGAGCAAGTGCCTTGGTAGTGCAGAGCTGTATTCCCAGCACTCTTGAGAAGACGAGGCAGGAAGAATGCAAGTATATTTAGTGAATTAGCAACACTCTGTACCAACAAAAAAGTGACAGATATAACTCAGTGCGAAAGCTTTATATTCAAACCTCACTACTGCACCTGTGCATGCACACACACACATAAGATGGATGTCATAGGTACAACAGGGGATTTATTTATTTCCATTTGTTTTTTATTAGTATATGTTTATGATACATAATGAATATATTCCTTGTGGGGTGTGGGTACATACACATATCCTATCTTAATCCTTCTATCCTGCCTGCCCCATGGCCTCCTCCCATCCCCCTTCCCCTTTATTAATTGCCACAATAAAGGAAGTAGATGAACTGATTCAGGCATCATCCCCAGCTAGGAGTTGGTCTAAATTATCCATGTACTGAGTGCCCAAAGAAACCCTACTTTTCAGATTTAATTAATTTCACCTTTTTGTGAAAGATCAATTTTTACCTAATTTCACCCTATAACTCAATTATTAACATACAAAGTAATGATCCCAACTCACCCAAGCTAAGTGTTACTAGAGAGAACACATCTGTTTTTAATCAGCTTTAGTGTTGCCATCACATTTGAAGAGCAGAGACATCATGTTAGAGCGTGATATCTTCCAAGTGTCTCCTGCCATCTATGACACCCCTGGAGACAGCACAAGAGCTTTCTTCTCACTGGGATAATTTAATTCTTACTGGGTTTAGGACAAGCATATAGTCATGGTCAGCACAGTAATGACATGCACCAAAAACTTAAAAAGTTCTGTGGTTTTAATAACATAAAACATGTTTTTTTTTTTTTTTCCCTATACAATCTGTTTCCCTCCTTTACAAACTCCCTGGATGGGAATCTATATACTGTACACTAATTCTTCTCACTTTCTTCACTGATCAGATAACAGTTCATGTTCACATAAAGCCTTTCCTATATAAAAGCAACTTCATAAGCTAACCAATAAGCTTTCGGTACCCTAAAAAAGATCTCTGGGCTATCTCAGCAAGATGAGAAAACATTCCCTTCAATGCTGTGCTTTACCATAAAATAAACCCAGAGGGAAGAACAAGAGGTCAGCCTCAACAACGATGAATCCACAATGTCAGTCAACAGGAACCTCGGGCTCTGAAATGCCTCAAGAGCAAGAGGCACAAAGGCTCCTCTGAGCGCAGGCAATCTCTGACTGTTTGTGGCAGATATGAGGCTCACCTGTGCATCCCTGTACACCATCTCATACTGCTGAATCATCTGCCTGCTGATCTGGCTGCCGTGGTACACGATGGCATTCATCTCTGTCCATGTCCGGAATTCCCTCTCCCAGTTGGTGATGGTAGAGAGAGGTGCAATGATGAGAAAAGGGCCATGGATCCCCCTGAGGAATATTTCTGAAAGGAATGTGATGGACTGAATGGTTTTGCCTAGGCCCATCTCATCAGCCAAAATACAGTTTTTCCTGTAGAGAGTAAAAAAATATAGGTAATTCACGATCAACAAGAAAGTCACGAAGGTTAGTCACGACTAAAAAGTGCTTCAGAAGTACACTGTAACCTTAAGTTTTCAATGAAGGGTTTAGAACTTTACACAGATAAAACTGAGGCTGGCTTGTTATTATTCACATCTTGCCAACTTCCGAAGAGAAACTGTGCCCGAATGGAATTTGGGAGAACATATGAAATAAGCCTATTAAAATAAAAACTGAACATATTGAAAATTAAAACAATATTAAGAAAGGAGAAAAAAACTCCCTCAGACCTCAGCCAGTTTTCATAACTGAAAACTTCTTAGAACTCAAGGTAGGGACTTCCAGGAAGATGGTGGAATGGGGAACAACAGAGAAACAGCCTCTCTGACACTTAATGTCCAGATGGTGAAATGTAGTAACATGAAGAAGAGGAGGGAAGTGAGTCCTGGGGCGGGGCAAGGATCTGAAGCGAAAACTCAAGCTCACGGGGAAAGTAGAGGGAGACTTCAATGCAGAGAAGAAGGAAGTGGTAAGGGGTACTTTCTCACTGAGCCCTGACTTCGTACGGTAACTTCCGGTGACCCCTGAGGCTTCCACGGATAAAGACACCAGTGGAATGGAGCAGTGCACTCAGTGGACTGCAATGGGTGGAGAGTTATTCCAAATTAGACAGCTTCCAGGAGAGGGTGACTGACGCTTCGCCATCTTTGAGAGGGACCAACTGTGGGCTACACTCAGAGCAGCTGCTGGATGGCTCCATCTAGTGGCTCCCAGAGTCAGCGTGAGGATCAAATTCAAGTCAGGAGGTCAAAGAGTCAACTTGAAGATGATAGGGGGCAAATGGAGTATTGCAGGCTGAACAAATTGGGTTCCAGCCTCACAGCCAGAGTATCAGTGGAACTGAAGTTACAGGTCTGCTGGGATTATCCACTGCCCACTCTAAATCTATGGCTGACTTACTAGGATTAATGCCCATGGGTCTGGGCTCACTCTGCCTACCCCGTCTACCAGTGACACCAAAGACATGTCCTGATGATAGACTTTTTTTTTTTTTTAGGTTTTTTTTGAGACAGGGTCTCGCTTTTGTGGTTTAGGCTGGCCCTGAGCTCAGCCTCAAACTCACATCACAATCCTCCTGCCTCTGCCTCCCGAGTGCTGGGATGACAGGCGTGAGCCACCACGCCCGGCACTGTGGTATGTGGTACTGGTTGCTACTGGGTGTGGGTCTCCACACCCAGTATTGTTATGTGGTTACCGGGGAATCGAACCCGGGCCCTTGCGCTTGCAAGACAGGCGCCGGAACCACTGAGCTAACTCCCCGGCCCATGATAGACTTTTTCAGATTCTCTTTTTTTCCTCTCAATTATTTGTTCTTGTTTTCATGAGTGTGAACGCTGTTTCTATGCTGTTATTCTGTTCTTTATGTCTTCTTTTTATCTTTCCCTGCTGTCTTCACCAGTGACCCAAAGGTCACATAACCCTCCTATGTTCTTCACTCTTGTTTCTAATCCCTTCTTCTTCTACTATTTCTATATTTTTTCCCTCCTTAACCCCTTGCAAGTTTCCTCCCTTGAAGGTAAAATCCCCAATATGGAGGGCATATTACTGTATACGATTTTCTGGTTTATATTAGATTTTGTTAATAACCAAAAATCTAGTTCTCATGGTTAAAGGTGGCAAATTAATAGACCAGTTTTATTTTCTAGGTTATGTTTTATGGCACTGTTATTCCTGATTGTACTACTTCAGTCAAGGTGATATAAGTGTTCTAATCAGTTGTTCTTGGTAAACCAAGACTGAGACTGCCTAAGGGTCATAAACAACACTATAGGCCAGTGCCAAAGAATCAGGGATTAGGCCAAACAGGCAGCAACTTTCCGTTCCCAGTAAGTCAAAGAGGTAGGAAAAAGCAGAAGATAGTACACAATAACATAAAAAAACCTATTCACAGAAGTAATGACAGGAAAGTTTCAGAGCAGGGAAAAAGGATTTGACATGCAACTGAGGCATTTACAACTTCAACTAGCCATGATTAAAAAAAAAAAAAAAAAAAAAACAAAACAAAAAAAAAAAAAAAAAAAAAAAAAAAAAAAAAAAAAAAAAAAAAAAAAAAAAAAAAAAAAAAAAAAAAAAAAAAAAAAAAAAAAAAAAAAAAAAACACTACACCAAGGCATGTAATAGTTAAAATTCCAGAATGTTAATAGCTGTTAGAGAAAACAAATAATCCATAAAGGAAAGCCCATCAGAATCACAATAGCCTTCTCAACAAAAACTCTTAAGTTAAAGAATGCTTTAAAACCTAAAAGAAAATAACCCCCAGCACAGACAGATGAGCCTTGCAAAACTACCCTCAAAACTGATGGAGAAATAAGATACTTCCATGACAAAGAACACTTGAAGAAATTCATGATCATTAAACCAGCACTCCAAAAAGTTCTGAAAGATATACTACAAAGAGATAATGAGCACCAAAACTCCATGCACCTAAACAGAATGAAACCACCAGGCAAGGCAAGTAATTAAACAGAGGAGAATATAGAAAGGGACCAACAAGAAGAAAATAACAGAACAAGGATAAATCAATACAGATAAGTTATAAACATCAATGTAAATGGTTGCAAAAAATAAAAATGTCTTATGAAAGAAATAAAACACCTTTATAAGGAAAACTATACTACTCTGAAAAAGAGTAAAAAGGATAGAGAAATTGGAAAGATATCCCTTGATCTTGGGTAAAAAGAACCAATATAGTGGATATGTTCAGACTTCCAAAATTTTTATATAGATTTAATACAATCCTGATCCAAATACAAATAGCATATCACACAGAATTTGAGAGAACAATCCTAAAATTCATTTGGAGCCAGAAAAGACCAAAGGGTAGTAAAAGCAATTCTAGGCAACAAAGGCAAGGCAGGAAGCATCACAATGCCAGACTTGAAATTATACTACAAAGATATTGTGATAAAAATAGCACAGAACTGACCAAAAAACAGATCCAAGAATCAGTGGAACAGATTAGAAGATGCAGAAACAACTCCGAACACACTTAGCAACCTTATTTTTGACAAAGTAGCCAAACACCTTCACTGACAGGGAGCCTCTTTAGTAAATAATGCTGGAAAAACTGACTTTTTACATGCAGAAGATTAAAACTAGACCCATTTCTTTCACCATGCACTAAACTAAAACTGAAATGGATCAAATATCCAAATACTGAAACAGAAATGCGGAAACTGCTGGATGACACAACAGGTAGAATTCTTGAAGACATTGGTATAAGGACTTTATTAACCAAACCACAATTGCACAGGAAATATCACAAAGAATCAACAACTGAAAGCTAGTCTTATTAAAAGACTTTCAAAGGCCTGAGTTCAATCCCTAGTTCCACATACACGCACACACAAAATCAAAACATAAAGCTTTTGTACAACAAAAGAAACCATCAATAGCATGAAGAGATGAGCTACTGTGTGGGGGGAAAAATTTTGCTAGCTGTTCCTTAGAGAAAGAACTAATATCTAGAATATATAAAGAACTTAAAAGTAATCAGAACTCTCTCGAATTTAAGGACCCAATCCAAAAATGGACATCTAAAATGAACAGACAGTTTTCAGATGAAGAAACAGAAAAGCAAATAAATATACAAGGAAATGTTCAACATCACTGGTCATTCAAGAGATACAAATTAAAACAACAGGAGATACCATCCCACTCCAGAAACAATGGTTCTTATCAAAAAATTAACCAAAAACAAATACTGGTGAAGCTGTGGGGGAAAAGGGAACCCTACCCCACTACTGGTGGGGTGTAGAGTGGTGCAACCACTGTGGAAATCACTGTTGATATTCTTCAAAAAACTAAAACTAGAGGACCCATTTGATCCAGTTTTTCCTTTTTAGTTACCCACCTGAAGGGTTCATATCACAGAGATATATGCATCCTTAGTTTACATCGGCACAGTTTCTAATAGTTAAATCTTAGAAATGGCCCAAATACCCATCAACCAATGAACGGATAAAGAAGTTGTGGATTTTTTTTTTACACATTGGAGTACTACTCTGCCATAAAGAAGGATAAGCTTGAAACATTTCTAGCTAAACAGATATATTTTGAGACCATACTCTTAAGTGAAATCAATCAGACACACAAGTTTAAATACTACATTATTTCTCTGCTATGGGAATCCAAAAGTGTAAATAAGAATCAAATGTATAACACATATTGGGAAATGGGAAGAAATGAGAAGGGGAACAAGGAAAGAGGAAGAAGGAAGGAAAGAAGGGATGTGAAACAAAAAAAATAGGAATAAAATGGAAACATAGCACGTGTAAATAAGGAGGGGAAGAGGGCTGACAAGAGGGGAGGGGAATGGGAAAACAGCAACAAGATATATCTTGTATAGATATAAATTCCCTATGATGAATGTTATTATTATATATATCTAAAATGTACCAATAAAATAAAACCACTCCCCCTTAAAAAAAAGTTACGGTAAAAATAAAGATAGCAGGCCACATGATTTTCATCTCCTATCATCTGGATGTTATCAAAGGACAAGATTTTAACTAGCACAATAAAACCCTTATCAATGAGAAGGCTGATCTCTTTTGGTGATCCAGAATCGCAGATGGCACAACAAAGCTGTGCCCCCCAAATGGACTGTGAATAGCATCTAGTTTCACTCCCTAACTGCTCAGAGTGGCAGTCTAAGAGATGGTCCAATTGAATGCATTAGGCTCCTTATGGGGCAGTGACTGTGCCAGAACAAAGGCATCTAGAACCTATCTAAATGTATTTTGCATTACAACACTAACTTAGAGTCACTACTATGAGGTATAATGTAGAATGTTGAGAATATCTTAACTTGTTCTCTCAAATTTCATCTGGTTGAGCTAGATTCTGATAAAAATGAGAATATCAAGAATTCAAAACTAAGTGCTATAGCATAAGTTCAGTGAATCTATGGTTCATAAATAAGTAGGGTAGGGCCCAAGAATCCAGATCCATTACCTTTTAGATGAGGAAGTGTAGTGGACTAAAACTGAGAAATAGAAAATAGCAATACAGGATCATCTCAGGTGATCCTAACTTTTTTGCTTAGACTTTTTTTTTTTTTTGCGAGGATAAGGCAATAAAGTACCTCTACCTATAAACATCTGACTAGTTCTGGTCCCTCACCTGTTATACCAATTAAAAAGAAGCCAGTTCATGCCCTCCAACTGGTACTCGCGGAGCTGGTTACTGTTCTTATACTCTCGAGATTTTTCAAGTTTCTGCCAAGAGTCTGATGCAGGCCGTTCCTGGGGAGAAAGCAAAAAGCACAGAATGCAGAGAAGGGTGTTCAGAGAATAACAGATAGAGGCTAACTTCAAACTGCACTTAGTATTTTCTTAACAATGTTCACTAATCTAGACTTTATTAGATGAAGACTGCAAGCAATTAATAAGAAAAACAGATCTATCTAAAATCCTGACAGGTGTGATGCTCCTACTCTCACTTACACTTTAATTCCCCCCACAAACTACTATTAGTCATATTTTGAAATTTTTATAAACAGAATTTCTTTTTGTTTCTTTTTTGTGCCTACGGAACTGGCTTAGGATAGTACAGTGGGTCAAATACTGTCTTGGTTAGTTTCTAAAGATAAAAAATATAGCAAAATATCTGCATCATCAAAACTGTGAAATTCTATAAATTCTTCTCAAACAATATACAAGCAGCAGTCTTATGACTTTCTTTTTCCACACAAATACCAGGTCATAAAAATACTTTTCTTCTATGTTGATCTGAGACACAAGTGTATGATATGTTAAATTTCAAAATATCCCACCATCTTGATTCTTCATTTTTTTCCAATGCCTTGTTTGTCTTCAATAGAGCCACACACTTCACTTACTATAGCAATAATCTGATGGGGAGTTCTTTAAAAAATGCCTTTTCTATTTTAATTATTGTCCTGTACAACTTTAGAATCAATTTTTCAAGTTCTCTTAAAATCCTACTGGAATATGCTGGGGATGTAGCTCAGTGGCACAGTGCCTGCCTGAGTAAGTTGATTTTATTAAAAAATATTTACAAAAAGATACAGCTAATTTGTTTATAGAAGAACTGATTCCTAAACTGACGCTTTAAGATCTTAAAAATCAAAATTCTTGCCAGGTATGGTGGCTCACACCTGTAATCCCAGCACTTGGGAGGCAGAGGCAAGAAGTTGTCTTGAGTTCAAGGCTGGCCTATGCTACAAAGTGAGTTCAAGGCCAGTCTAAACTACAAAGCGAGACCCTGTCTCAAAAAAAAAAAAAAAAATTAACTATATCCATAGTTATAAATGAGAATATTTTGATTACAGCTCTCTATAGAATTTAGTTTTTGGTTATTCTACTTTGTGCTACTATGAGTTTACACATGAAAAAGCTAATCTGTGGTGAGATTTTTAAAAAATCCTCAATTATAATACTTGCATGTGGTGATAAGTGTAAGTTATCTCTGGTCTTTCAGAAAAATCATATTATAACTTACCTGCAAAACTGCTTTAGCTAAAGTTAAACTAAACACTTTGAAATGGAAGACTGTTGAATGTTATTATCAACACATATTTTCAGGTATTTTTAGAAATAAAAGAGAAATAAAATTATTCTGTAATCCCAACTACTTTGGAGACTAATTTAGGAGGATAACAAGTTTGAGGTCAGCCTCAATGTACTGAGAACTTGTCTCAAAATTAACTTTTTAAGACTGGGGATTTAGCTCAGTGGTTCCAGCAGCTACCTGCCAAGCGCAAGGTCCCAAGTTTGTTTCCTGGTACCACAAACCACAATGCCGTGTGTGGTGGCTCACACCTGTAATCCCTGCACTTGAGAGGCAGAGGCACGATTGCTATGAGTTCAAAGCTCAGCTGGGCTACATCATGAGCTCAGGGCCAGCATGAACTACAAAATGAGACCCTGTCTTAAAAACCTTTTTTAAAAAAATTTAAAATTTAAAAAATTTTAGTTTATTAGCATATGTGCATAATATATAAAGTTTACGTTCCTTGTGAAAATTTAAAAAAATTTTTTTTACCCAGGCATGGTGGTTCATGCCTGTAAGCCCAGCATTTGGAGGCAGAGGCAGAAGGATTGCTGTGAGTTTGAAGCTGGCCTGGGCTACAAAGTGAGCTCAGGGCCAGCCTGAACTATGACGAGAGACCCTGTCTCAAAAAAATATATATATTTTTTTAAAGAGTGGGGGGGGGTAGGGCAGTGGTAAGTATTCCCAGTACCATTAAAAAATTTAAAGAAATACATTGTACCTTTTGAGCATAGATATTCCTATACAAGTTCTGTTTGGTCTTGTAAAAAGAATTACATTATGCTTATTAGTCTCTGGGAACCATTCAGCATGGATCTCTAAAACATCAAGCACTAAGTCTACTGGGCATTCTTCCATATTGTACTAGACACAATGGAGAGAATTTCTGGGAGCATCTTTGCCTCTAGGGACTCAAGCTCCTCACTTGCTGCACTGCAAACATCACACAAGAGGGTGATTTCACTGTTGATTTCTGTTCACTGCCTCAGAAGTGCAGTCATACTGAGGCACTGCCCTCTGCTCTAGGCCGTGCTCCAGGTTTTTACTCTTCCTCTGATTTCAGATATTGGCTGTTCTATTCCTCTAGGCTGCTAAGGTCATCCTGAACTTCAATATGCAAGGTAAGAGCCTTAAACTTATTCAGGTGAAAATCATTTATCAGCCTTTACTTAACATATAAAAGGGACAACCTGGGCCGAGGATTTAGCTCAGTTGTTCCGGCGCCTGTCTTGCAAGTGCAAGGACCTGGGTTCGATTCTCCAGTAACCACATACAATAATGGGCGTGGAGACTCAGGCCCAGCAGCAACCAGTACCACATACCACAGTGCCGGGTGTGGTGGCTCACGCCTGTAATCCCAGCACTCGGGAGGCAGAGGCAGGAGGATTGCTGTGATGTGAGTTTCAGGCTGAGCTCAGGGTCAGCCTGAACTACAAAGTGAGACCCTGTCTCAAAAAACCTAAAAAAATAAAATAAAAGGGACAACCTTCATTATATTTTCAGTTCAGTTTTTGAGATAAAATTTCAAAACACATTTTCAATAAGAACATAAATTAGAAAACAAGACATATATGAAAGGACTCTATGACTCACAGAAACCTGGGGAGGACAAGAGTGTCACAAATGAAAGAAGTAAATGAAATGTGAAATCCCCTAAAACACTTGAGAATTCACTTTCCTGCCAAATGCACAGTCAGACTAAGGAGTAAGTGGGAGTTAGATGGGGAGAACGAGTAAGAGTTCTGATTACTTCTAGATGATAAATTAAATTAGCTTCAGAATGAAATTCTCCCTTCTTTCTGCTCCCACACAATTGTTTCTGCATTATGCCATATAGTACAATCAGCTTTCTGC
The DNA here is from genome assembly GCA_004026965.1 of Petromus typicus. Classification (NCBI taxonomy): domain Eukaryota; kingdom Metazoa; phylum Chordata; class Mammalia; order Rodentia; family Petromuridae; genus Petromus; species Petromus typicus. The sequence continues at coordinate 57,465 of PVIR01005413.1, forward strand.
TGTACTCGTCCATGGATACGTTTCTTCTATTAGAGTCAACCCCTGTGGACAAGGCCTCTACCTTCTTATTATAACTTATAAGAATCAACCTCAGCAGATTCTTACTATATGACTGATAAACTGAATTAAGAACAGGTAACTTAATACATAGGAGACAGTTAAAAGAGGGAATTTTTTTTTTGATGGTACTAGGGATGGAACTCAGGATCTTGTGTTTGTGAGGCAGTTGTGACACCTCTGAGTTAAATCCTTAGTCCAAAAGAGGAATTTAATGATTAATCATAGAGACAAAATTATAATTTATGTAAGCTTCCAATCACAGTTCTGCATCTCGAGATGCTTCTAAACACTTTCATATACCCCCCTCAAAAAAACCCAGAAACAAAACACTGTTTTGTTTTGTTTTAAAAAAAACATTGTTTTTTGAAAAGATTCTGACAGGGATCCAAGTTCAATGTTGAGACTTGGTTTTCTAAGTTTCAACATTACAGTGATATAGATGCAACAAATAATAGCAGTAAGGATCTAGATAACAAATTTTTGTATGAAAATAAAAACAATCTCACCATTCTAGTTTATAGCCATATTCTTTAACAACTTTCTCTTTCCAAGTGACTTATATCTTTATAAACTCTGATTTCAACTCTTCCTCTTTTGAACTGTTGATACTCTACCTGAATAATCCAGAATCAGAAAACTACTTTTGCAAAACTATGTTATCAAAATTCTATGCTCTCAGGCTGGGGATTTAGCTCAGTGGTTCCAGTGTCTGGCTGGGAAGTACAGGTCCTCAATTCAATCCCTGGTAACCACAAAGCACAATGTTGGGTGTACTAGCTCACGCCTGTAATCCCAGTACTCAGGAGACAGAAGCAAGAGGACTGCTATGAGTTCAAGGCTGGCCTGGGTTACACAGTGAGTTCAGGGCCAGCAGGAATTACATAGGAAGACTCTGTCTTAAAAAAAATCCTATGTTCTCTCTCATTAAGGTCCCAGTGATAAAGAATTACTCATTCTCTTAAGAATAAAAAGAAAGGGGCCGGGGAGTTAGCTCAGTGGTTCTGGCGCCTGTCTTGCAAGCGCAAGGACCCGGGTTTGATTCCCCGGCAACCACATAACAATATTGGGTGTGGAGACCCACGCCCAGCAGCAACCAGTACCACATACCACAGTGCCGGGCGTGGTGGCTCACGCCTGTCATCCCAGCACTCGGGAGGCAGAGGCAGGAGGATTGTGATGTGAGTTTGAGGCTGAGCTGAGGGCCAGCCTGAAGCACAAAGCAAGACCCTGTCTCAAAAAACCTAAAAAAAAAAAAAAAAAAGAATAAAAAGAAAGACTATGTGCTTTAAAAATTCTTTTGTAATTAATTTGTTGGTGTCAGTGTGTGTATTTATTGGGTAATTTTGTTAGCTATGCTAATTGTACCTGTTATTTATTGATTTATAGGAGTTTTCTATCAATTATTCATTTAATTAAAGGTATGGATTTATAGATTTCTTTTTTCTATTTGTCATATTTTTCTTCATATTTTAAAGCCACATTAAAGGATACTTGTCGGGATTATTATACAATTCTAAGTATGTTATCAGTGAAATGTTTTACCTTATTACTAGTATTTCTGCTTAAAAATGTTTTTATTAATACATGTTTTCGGTACATGATGATTACATCAGTACATCACGGGGAGTTTATACATGTATGTAGCACATCTTAATTCTTTTTATGTCCCCTTCTTCTCCCTTGCTTCCTTCTCTCTCCATAGCTTGGTTCTCAATTGCAAAAATCTATCTCCAGGTTTCTTACTATCTATCAATATTTTTCTCAATGTTTACTTTGTGTGATACTAATACAATTATGTTAAATTTCTTTTGTATAGTGTTTAAATGCCATTTCTGTATCCTACACTTTGTATTCTCATTAGGGTATTTATCTTCCCTTCTTAAAAATTTACTCTGAAAATCTTTGTATTTATTTGGGGAATTTAAATTACTGCTACATTGAGATGTACAACCATCATTTTTCGATGCCTTGTTTCAAATGTCCAATCTCTTTATTATCTTTCACTCTTTTGCATTTATGTCTATCACTAATCAAGTTCTGTTTTCTTACATTTTCCACACCTATTTGAATATTTACAATACATTATTATACTGCTAAGAAAAAGCGAAGAGAAATAAGAAACACAAAAGACACTATCAACTGAGCTTCTTCTGCATACCAGCATGCTTCTTCTGCATACCACCATCTCACTGCCTCCAAATCACAGCTATGTTAAGAAAATGAAGCATACAACCAAGCTTCTTTTTTTTTTTTTTGGAGATAGGGTCTCACTTTGTAGTTCAGGCTGGCCCTGAGCTCAGCCTTGAACTCACAGCAATCCTCTTGCCTCTGCCTCCCAAGTGCTGGAATTACAGGCGTGAGCCACCATGCCCAGCACTATGGTATGTGGTACTGATCGCTGGTGGGCATGAGTCTCCATGCCTGGCATTGTTGTATGTGGTTTCTGGGGATTGAACCTGGGCCCTTGTACTTGCAAGACAGGGGCTGGAACTACTGTGCTAAATCCCCAGCCTGATCCAAGCTTCTTAGATGTCCAAATGGAGCTCAGACCTGATGACAATCATGGTGCAGGGAAGGTATAATTTGGGGAGAAAAATACCCTGAACTACAGGCTCAGTGTGGGAAACAACAAAGGTACTATAGGAACTGCAGAAGAACACAGCTAAACAAGGCAGTACAATCACCAAGATCATAAAATTCTATGTTAAGGGAGGTATCAGAGATCTAGATACATTACCACATGCTTAATTTCAGGGAGAACCTGTAGAGATTCAAACTCCTTAACTTTTGCAGGATCCACGTCCTCCTCTAGCTCCCACGTGCTTTCTTCATATGGAAGGGAACACCACTTCACCAGGTAATGCGTTACTTCCTAGTGGGAAACGAGAGAAACTCAGTGGTCTTTGTACTGGATAAAAAGTATTAATCACCCTTTGCCAACCACTCAATCTACCTTTTGTCACAAAATGTGAATACCATTACACTCCACAGGCTAACCAAACAAGTAAAACATTGGAAAAAAGGATAATGCTTTTAAGACACGTAAACAACAACACACTCACCTCTCCTGTCTCTGCATCCTTCGTGTGGGCTACCTCTAAAATGCGATCAACTTCTACATAGTCTGGGTTGAACAAATCTTCATCAGGCTAACATAAACAGAAAAGAACAGTTAGGCATACCTCCTTTTCCTCAAATCCAAAAGCCAGCATTCTACGTGGTACTTTGGACCCCATTAGAAATCACTGGGTGGGGAGACACATGTCTGTAATCTCAGCATTTAGGTAACTAGGGCAGAGGATCTCCAAGAATTTTAGTTAGCCTGGGCTACAGAGTGAGTTTAAGGCCAGTCTAAACTACACAGCAATACTGCCTCAAAAAAAGCAAAAATGAAAACAAAAAACAATTCCAGCAAAGACAAAAAAAGTTACTTCACAGACAACTTCCTCATTGTTCCCAAATTCTTGTCTCCATGATTAAATTTAAAGCATCCAAATATGTTACAGAGTGTAAGGTAAGAATTTCCTATTGGTCAATACAGCTAGGTAGAAAAATTAACACAAGACTGCTCTGTGTTACTGCTCCTTGGTTCTCTTGGCAACTTGGAATTCATTTCTTTTTTGACTAAGGACAAAAGCTAACATTAGAAGGGGCATAAAGGAGGTTTACTGGGTACTGATGAAGTTATACTTCCTGATTTAAGTAGAGTTCAAAAAGTTTATTTTGTGAAAATTCATTGAGATGAATGCTTATAATTTACTTTACGTTTATTATGCTTCAAAACAGGTTATTTTATAAATCAACAGTAAGCAGCATTTAGGAATATTTAACGCATGGCCCAAGTTATGCTGGGTGCTTTTCTTTATACATCACAGAGACAGTAAATGCTAAATTATCTTATAAATCAGGAACTGAATCAAAGAGGTTAAGAATTATGACCAAGGTCACAGAGCTGTGTAAACAGAAATGGTCACCAGGTCTTTCTTACCTATAGACCCTCTTCCTGGACTGCTGGGATGTTCTTATTGCCTCTTAGTCTGGAAGGCACTTTAGGGGTATCCAGTTTCATTGTCTAATCAGTGCAGAATTACTTATTACGGCATCCCTGGAAAACCTCAATTGCTCCTGTTAAGAAATTTACTACCTTGATCCATTGCCAAAACAGCTTTACCTCTACCTGTTTAATAGTATCACAGGCTGTATCATTATTCACTAATCATAGCCTAACTCTCTTACTTGTAATTAGCGCTCACTAGTGTGAACTGCTTTTTTTATAGGAGTAGCAAGTACAGTGGTACCACTTGGTTCATGAACTTAATTTTTTCCATGATTTTGGTTGCAAAATGAACTGGACAAGAACTGAATAAAATTCAATAGTCAGGTTCAAGGTTGACCTTATAAGCAAATTTGATTGAGCTCCCATCCAACTCAGTCTGCGACCAGAACTGTGGAAAGAATTACATTTGCGAACTGAGGCATCATTAATCTGATTCTCTCCTCTCTGCTGGCTCTTTACCATCTCTTCCTTAGTTAATAAAAAGCCAGATTGTCAAACTATTCTTCATATGTTCTACTGGCAGACCTCTGAATGATATAAGAACTAACATTTATGGAATACTTATAGTGATGATGTGTCAGGAACCATGTTAAACCCCTCTATATCCACTGTGCCACTTATTGTTCACAACAACCAAGATACGGAAATAAGCTAAATGTTCATCCCTGATAAACAGATAAAGAGAGTATGGTTATAGACACAAACAATGGAGTATTACTTAACCTTAGAGAAAGAAAACCTTACCATTTTCAACAACACGGAATATGGAGGACACTATGGTAAGTGTAATAAGCCAGGCACAGAAAGACAAAAACCATGATTTCACTTATAAGTGGAATATACCATATTCATAGAAGCAAAGAGAAAAATGGTGTCTCAAGGGCAGAGGGGAAGGATGGATGTTGGTAAAAAGTACAAACATTTCAGTAATGTAGATAAATATTCTAAAGATCCAGAGTACAGCACAGTGACAACAGTCAAAAATACTGTATTGTGTATTTGAGATTTGCCAAGGTGACAGATTATTTTATCAAAACATCAAGTTGTACACTTCAATTGTATACAATTTTTGTCAATTAGACCTTAGCAAAGCTGAAATAACCACAACACTGTGTCACTTAGGCTAGTTGTATTCAAGACTGATAAGCTAGGAGTTCCACTGAATACACAGGATAATGGTGAGTTTAAAGGAGTTCATGTGGATGGCTCATCGTGTGTGTGTGTGTGTGTGTGTGTGCGCACGCGCGCACGCGTGTGTCCTGGGAGGAAACTTCAGCAGTTTAATCCACTTTATACCTTTGTTCTTACTTGCTTAGCTATGCTTCTGTCCCTCTAGTACCACTAGTCTTCTTGCTGCTGCTCTTAGGTTTTTCAGTGTCCTAATGGGTTGTAGTATTCAAATGAACATCACACTAAGGAATGAAAACAGCCAGGCACAGAAGGACTCTTCTAGTGATGTGGGCTGGGATTCATGTGAGTTGGCACACAGTAAACTTACAAAAAAATAAACTGGTAGTACTCTTCCTCCCTAGAACTGCTATAATTTTTTTCCATTTCAAAACTTAGTTTCTTAAAATGCCACTGAAGGATGACATTTACTTCTCCATTTTACTCATGTTAGCGTGGACAGGCAAATCTAAACTTTGACTTTGTCATCTGTTCACCCAGCACTGATGTGGCTGGGAAGTCTGGGTTTTCAGAAGTTGAGCTTATGAGTCAGATGGCCCCAACTTCTGTGCAGCCTCTCAAACTGGATCCTATGTGTCTTAGCTACCTCAAAAAACAGTTGGAAATAGCAACCTTTAAGATGCTCTCCTAAAAAATTATAAGAATACTTATTCAAGTTACTAATAAAAATGTCAAGTATGTTGAGATCAAAGACACTGTTTTGGAACTACTGCCCACTATCAGTCAAGCTTAATTTCACGATATGCTCTAATCCCAAATGCTTTTTCTTTCCACCATAGTGTGAACTCCTGCTATACTATTGCTAAATTCCTTCACAATTTCTTCTTTGTGCCCAAGCAAGGGAAAACTCCCCTGGGAATGTGTCAGAAAGCAAACACACAAGGCTGGGTAGGCTTTATTAAGCACTTTAAACTTTATTCCGAGAAAGTGTGAAGTGCTGAAGGGTCTGAAGCAGAGACTAGTGCAAGGCAAACTCTGCTCTCTACCTGGAACAGCCAAGTAACTACCAGGCACTGATCTTCTGTCTAGTGCCAATGATAGAAATAGGAAGAACACATGACTGTCTATCTTCCAGGGCTTAAAACAGATAAACTTGACATGTAAACAATTTGCTGCCTTGCAAATAGTTGCTAAGAAATGGGCATGAATAAAATGTTCTAAGAAATAGTGAGAATAACCAATTGGATTTCAAGAATGGCTCTTCTTCCAGGTATAGTGCTGCACACCTGTAATCCCAGCACTGGGAAGGTGGACACGGGAGGACTGACACAAGTTCAAGGCTATACTGGGGCTACATGGTGAGTTCAAGTCCAGCTTGAAAGACACACTGAGATTCTGTCTCAAGAAAGAACAGTTCTAACTGTCATCTTCCTTTCACCAAGTCACTATTAGATGAGCACTGCCATGAAAAATAGTTCTCATATCTTTTAATACAATCATGGAAAGGAGGGAGGCCAAACTTTAAAGATAAATAGGAAGGCTTCTCAGCTGGTAAGGAGAATGTTTACTAACAATATTCTAAAGTCATTTTTATCGCTTGAGGAAACAGCACAATGTGAAAAAACTAATTTACTATAATTTGAGGAGATCTCAGTATACTCATTAAGGTCTAATATTAATGACTTTACACTGCCAGAGTAAGTTTTGTGGCTTCTCCAAACATTATCTATTTAAAGGTGAAAACCTCATGTAAAAAAGGAGAATAGATTTACCATAATTCTAACAACCACAGAAAATGATGTCAACATTTTAATGTATTTACTGAAGACATTTTCCATGTGTTAGTATATTCTTTTCTCTTGCACTCAAATGGAACTTTCTCATATAATGCTGGAGCCCTTTTCTAGTAATACCACCAAACGTTTTCTGAATCAGTAACACCAAGCAATTTCCAAATCAGTAATAATTTTTCTCCAATATTCTTTTTACTAGATGTACAGTATTCCATTCTCCAGGATGTATTTATAGAGACTATGAATCACAATTATGAGACTATAATTTTAAGTGAAATAAGACATGTAAGAATGGTTTCTTTCATATGAAAAATCCAAGCCAGGCATGATGGTGCATGCCTTAATTTCAGCACTTAAGAAGCTGAGACAGAAGGATTGCTGCAAGTTTGAAGACAGCCTAGGCTACTTAGTGAGTTCAAGGCCACTATACAGCAAGACTCTGTCTCAAAAAAAAAACAAATAAATAGCAAATAAAAGACAAATAGTAGGAAACAAGGAGGCAGATCTTTTATAAACGGGAAGGGACCAAGAGATGAAGGGAAGGGGAAAGAAGGGAAGAGATGAAAGGAAGAGGACATAAAAAGAACTAAATATGTGATGTGCACATAACAACTCCCCATAATAAATGTAATCATTACGTACTATGAACATATACTAATAAAAGTAAAAATTTTAAAAATAACAAATGCCTATTATTTAACATTTTGTTTACTTTCAATTTTTATCCAAATAGGAACAATCCGCTATCACAGTTACAATCTCTTTATGCAGATTTGATAATTTCATTAAAATAAATGACAATTTCAGGGACAAATGATATGCGGGCTCTGGGCCACTTGATGCCACTTGCCACACTGCTCTTCTGACAAGTCACGCCTAATAGCACTCCTATCCAGAGGTAAACAGTGTATATAAAATAGTACACAATTTGACTGAACAACAGATCTGTTGGTCTAAAGTTTAAACCCATTATTTAATGCTGCAAGAGAAGCAGCAGTCAAATGAGTCGGTAAATTTTACTTCACCTCAGTAAAAATGTGCTTCATCTGTGCTTGTTTATTTCTAAATCGCTTGATCTTCTGTGCGATGCGAGGATCCTTTTCCAGCTCTTCCATTGTAGCCCATTTACAGTGTAAGTAGGAACTATCCAAAGACACACAAATTGTGAGACACACATAGCTAGCCAAGTGACTGAGTTTTAAGATTTCAATAAACAAGGTGACAGTCTTACACAGAAGCATCAGAATGATCTGTTCTGGGGTCAGGGATTCAGCTCAGTGATTCCTTGCCTGCCTTGCAAGCCCAAGGTTCCAGGTTTAATACTGGTAACCACACACAATACTGAGTGTAGGGATTCACACCCACCAGCAATCAGTACCACATACCACAATGTTGGGCATGGTGGCTCATGCCTGTAATCCCAGCTCTTGGGGAAGCAGAGGCAGGAGGATTGCTGAGTTCGAGGCTGAATTCAGAACCAGCCTGAACTACATAGCAAGACCCTGTCTCAAAAAACTGTCTCACTGCTGGATACTGTGTTTAGAAAAGTGTTGGCCTACAGGGCCACTACAACAACAAATAAAAAAAATCTCACAAAATGATGTAATTCTAAGGAACTATCTTTTTGCAGCTTCCATAGAAACTTGTGCGGAGTGAAAGGACGGTCAGATGTGGACGAACAGTCAAATGCACATTAGTGAAAATCTACAGGTAGCAGAGGGGAAGAAAATGCAAATAAGGAAAGGACACACACTAATGGACAGCAGTTTTCTACCCTAGATGCACATGAAAATTGCCCAGGGAGTTTTTAAGTTATCACTCCTCGGGGCCAACTCTGAATCTGAGACAATTGGTCTTGAGTGGAAGAGGGATTTTAGTAGTTTTAAAAAGCCTTCCAGAGGAGTCTACGTGCAGCCAAAATTAAATGCCTAAGGAGAACTGGATTCAGCCAAATCTGTGGGTCATGCCTTAGGGGCCAATTTCTGAAAATACAGAAGAATAAAACGTCAGGGGAAAGGAATTTTTATTGATATAAAATCCATGTATATATATAGATATATAGATATTAAATAAACGTACAAATTTCGATACTTAACGTAGAATAGCTCTAGGTCGAATGGAGGTTCTCCTGGGTGAACCTGTAACAAATAGCAACTTGTTACCAGCCCAGATCCCAGGCAAATCACCCTTCCACACATAAAGAGAATGGGTAAATCAATACCCTGACCTACTTTGAATAAAGATTTCTTGAGGATATTTTCATTTTCCTAACTGGCTTTTGGCTAGGTTTTCCAAAGGCCAAACACAGAGTTATTTGCTATATGTTAAATATCTTTAAAAAAGAATAGTGGTCTTCCAAAAAGACAACATTCAGGTAGGGACAGTATTTAGTTGATAAAACCAAGTTGTTCTAGGGCTCTTGGAAATGACAGGACTGCAGCCTGGTGAAGAGGTGACTGCATTCATGGCTGACATACCCCATACCCCTCCCATTAAGCAATGGCAAGGAAGTTCACATTCATAAATATAGGAGGTAAAAATAAAGCTATGTTCTCACCAGTGACAACATACTCTCCCACTTGAAGAATTTTGTCTAGGGAAGTTCTACAATGGCTCTGAGATGTCTAAAGAAAAAAATCCCAATACATTTCTATTAGGACTCTTTTTTCTTTTATTTTTAGTCACTGATGACCAACTACCTTAAAAAAAACCTAAGGGGTAAAAACACTTATGGTTAGAGTAACAATAAAGAAAGTTATAAATTTGAGCCATTCTATATATCTTATAATTTTATGTACTAAAATTATTTATAGAGGTAAAAATAAATGTTGACTAGCCAGATAATATTACTGCCAAACTCTTATTCCATCCAGGAATAAGTATTCCAGCTTCTCTACTAAAACATTTCTTCACAGAGGATTTAATCTGTGCTACTGGTATAGAACTAGGGACAGGAGCCACTAACCTCCTGGACGGTCTTAGATGCCAGGATCTTCTCTATGATGTTTGCATCATCCTCTGGAGGTTCCTGGGAATGAGAAATGAAAAAGAAAATTGCTGCAAACAAAATTCAAGAGAATAATTCTCTAAGAAGTACAGGCTCATATCCTTTATCTGAAATGCTGAGAACCAAAAAAGTGTTTGAGAAGCCAGAAGTTCTCAGATTTTGGAGTATTTGTAGAAACTACCGATTGAGTATCCCTAATCCTAAAATCTTCAATTCAAAACCATTGACAATCATGTCAGTGTGCAAAATTTTCAGATTTCACAACATTCTGCATTTGGGAATTTTGGACTAAGGATGCTCAACCTGTACTACTTCATTCCAAAGTCTACCTCTGAATACTGAAGCATGTTCCATCAGCCCAGAGTCAAAAGATAACAGGCATTTTGCAAAACTAGAATTCAAAAGATGTACTCTAATGTCAGGGAACATTCGTCTTATGGGCAGCGAAACTATTCGTTTTTCAGACTGAATTTCAGATCTACCTTAAGCACCACTAGAACTGGCCTTGGAACTTTCTTTCGCTTAAAATTTCCTATGGTTACTGCAGAAAGTTTTCAGGAACCTAGAACAGAAAACAAGCTGTGTAGCTTGTAATCAGAAAGTCCTACTTCTAACATCCACCATTTATTTGGACAAGTTGACTGATATCTTTTAGTTTCCATATACTAGTTGGAATAGTAGGAACAAATACACTGGGCTACTTCAGGAGGATAAAATAATACGTAAAGTATTTTGGGAGCAGTAAGCATTATGAAAAAGCAAAGTATAACTATGTTCTACCACACTGTATCATCTTTCTTCTCTGTACTTGGAAATGACATTCTGTTCAGTGATCATCCTTTGAATGCAAACCTTAACAAGAAACAAATAAATTCCTTTTTTAACCAAGATAACACCAAAATTTCTAGGCTTCTAAAAATCTCTGTTAAAAAACAGCAAACTTCAGGGACTGAAGATGTAGCTCAATGGTGCTGAGCTTGCTTGGCAAGTGCCAGGTCCTGAGTTCAGTCCCCTGGTTCTTAAAAAAAAATTTTTTTTAAGGTATTAAAAAATGACAAACTCAAGGTCCCAAGTTCAGTCCTCAGTAACTACATACTACAATGCCAGGCATGGTGATTCACACTCACCAGAAATCAGTATCACACACCACAATGTTGGGCATGGTGGCTCACATCTGTAATACCAGCACTCAGGAAGCAGAGGCAGGAGGATTGCTGTGAGTTCAAGGCTTACCTGGGCTACATAGTGAGCTCAGGGCCAGCTTAACTATAAAAGCAAGACCCTGTCTCAAAAAAAAAACAAGCTTGAAACAGATTTCAGGAAATTAAAAACTCCAATGAATATTTGCAGAGCAGGACCAATGAATGAGAAGACAGAATATCAGACATAGAAGATAGGATTGCAGCCAGGACCAGGAAAAGAAACAACTTAAGGAAAATAGCAAGTAACTATGACAAATCAATCCAGCAGCTGCCAATGATGCAAAGAAAAATAACATAAGACTGATTCGAGCCAGTGAAGAAATAGGAGACAGTGCAAAACACATTAAAAAACATGTTCACAGGCCAGGCATTTAGCTCAGTGGTTCCAGCGCCTGTCTTGTGAGCGCAGGGACCCAGGTTCAATCCTCGGTAACCGGGTTCGATCCTCGGTAACCACATACAATACTGGGCATGGAGACTCATGCCCAGCAGCAACCAGTACCACATACTACAGTGCCAGGCGTGGTGGCTCACGCCTGTAATCCCAGCACTTGGGAGGCAGAGGCAGGAGGATTGCTGTGATATGAGTTTGAGGCTGAGCTTAGGGCCAGCCTAAACCACAAAAGTGAGACCCTGTCTCAAAAAACATAAAAAAAAAAAAAAAGTTCACAAAAATAATGGCAGAAGACTTCACAGGAAAAGGAGAAGAATATGACACACAGATAAATGAGGCATATAGGGCTCCAACTAGCTGGGATTTTAAAAAAATCTATACCCAGGCATAAAATCATCAAGATTCCAGAAATCCAACAGAAGAAGAACATATTGAAGGCAGCTGGAGAAAAGAAAAAAATCATGTACAAAGTAAAGTCCATCAGAAACACAGCAAACTTTTCAACACAAATCCTCAAGTCAAGGAGAGCATGGAGTGAAGTACTTCAAGCCCTAAAAGAAAACAACCTTCAACCTAGATTGATGTAGTCTGCAAAACTATGTTTCAAAATTGGTGGGGAAATAAGATACTTCTAAGACAAAAAAACACCTCAGAAACTTCACGAATACTAAAACTGCACTCCAAAATATTCTAAATATTCTAGAAAAAGACAATGAGAATCACAAATCTATGAAACCCAACATAGTGAACTCATTGGGCAAGGCAAGATATTGAATGGAAAGGGGAAAAAGCAAAGAATGTAAAAGCCAACAAAAACGGGAAAACATCATTATAGGGATAAATTTGTACATATCACTGTAACCACGAATGTTAATAACCTCACTGTGCCAATTAAAAGACACACTGGGAGAATGGATTAAGAAGCAAAATATAACAAAATGCTGTATACCAGAAACACAATAATTCAGAAAGAAGTCCATAGACTGAAAATAAAGTCTGAGAAACAATTCTCTAAGTGACAGGAAACTGTAAAAAGAGCAAGAGTGGATATATTATTTGCAGACAAAGTAGATTTCAAATCAAAACTAATTAATAGAGACAAAGAAGGATACTATATTCTCGTATGGGAAACAAGTCCAAGAGGAAGGGATGACGTTCATAAATATTTATGCACCAAACTCTACTGCACCCAACTATGTAAAACAAATGTTAATGGATGTAGAAAGCCAAAAAAGCACTAATATAGTACTAGTAGGGGACCTCAATATTCCACTGTCACAAACAGACTGGACAAAAAAATCAGCAATGGAATACCACAACTGAAGCAAACTTTTTTTTCTGAGAGAGAGGGTCTTGCTTTGTAGTTCAGGCTGGCTCTGAACTCCCTATGTAGCCCTGGCTAGCCTCAAACTCAGCAATCCTCCTACCTCTACCTCCTGAGTACTAGAATTACAGGCATGAGCCACCACATCCGGCATTGTGCTATTTGCTACTGATTGCTAGTGGATGTGAGTCACCACGCCCGGCACTGTTGTATGTGGTACCAGGGATCAAACTCACGACCCTGAGCTTACAAGGAAAGCACTGGAACCACTGAGCTAACTCCCTGGCCCTGAAGCAAACTTTTGAACAAATGGACTTAATAGACATCTACAGAGTACTCTACCCACAAAAATCAGAATATATATTCTTCTCAGCTGTACATGGGTCATTCTCCAAAAGAGACCACATGCTAGTTCATAGACCATAGCATGTTAAAGTAAATGTAAAAGAAATAAAATTATCCCTTATACAATGTCAAACAATAGTGCTTTGAGACTAAATATCAATAGTAAAAGAAATTCTAAGAACTTCACAAATGCTTGGAAATTGAACAACACTCTCCTAACAATCAACAGGTCACAAAAGAAGTTAAAGAAGAAATTAACAGTTTATATAATTAAACGATAGTGGCAATACAACATATAGGAATTGATGGTACACAATAAGTTCTATGAGGGAAATTCATAGCAGTGAATGCCCATGCTTGAAAAACAGATCCACCTCAGATAAACAACCTAATGCTGAACCTCAAGCTACTAGAAAAAGAGCACGACAAAGACAAAGCTCATACAAGGGAGGAAATTCAAAAGATTAGAGCCAAAACTAATGCAATGCAATAGAGACTAAGAGAATGATACAAAAAAAAAAAAAAAAAAAAAAAAAAAAAAAAAAAAAAAAAAAAAAAAAAAAAAAAAAAAAAAAAAAAAAAAAAATCAATGTATCTTAGGAGTTAGTCTTTGAAAGGAAAAACAAAATCAACAAACCCATAGCCAATCTTATCAAAAAAAAAGGAAGGAAAGGCTGAAATCTTGTCATCAGGAGAAATCACAACAGCTCCAAAAGACATCCAGAGGATAATAAACACCTACTACACTGAAGAAACTACTTCCATAAGATGGAAAATACAGAAGAAACAGACAGATTCCCAGATACAAATGAACTTCCAAAGTTGAATGAACAGGATATAAAAATGCTATCCATCTCAATATCAATATGTGAAACTGAAAATGCAATTAAAAACCAACAAACAGGGCCGGGGAGTTAGCTCAGTGGTTCCGGCGTCTGTCTTGCAAGCGCAAGGGCCCGGGTTCGATTCCCCGGTAACCACATAACAATACTGGGTGTGGAGACTCGCAACCAGTACCACATACCGCAGTGCCGGGCGTGGTGGCTCACGCCTGTAATCCCAGCACTCGGGAGACAGAGGCAGGAGGATTGCTGTGATGTGAGTTTGAGGCTGAGCTCAGGGCCAGCCTGAACCACAAAGCGAGACCCTGTCTCAAAAAAACCTAAAAAAAAAAAACCCAACAAACAAAGAAAAGTCCTGGTCCTGACGGCTTTACTGCCAAATTCTAGAAGACATTTAGAGAAAAACTAATACCCCTACTTCTCTCACTCCACAAAGAATGGCTGCTATCTTAAAATTAACCAGCAATAGGGGGCCGGGGAGTTAGCTCAGTGGTTCCGGCGCCTGTCTTGCAAGCTCAAGGGCCCGGGTTCGATTCCCCGGTAACCACATAACAATACTGGGTGTGGAGACTCAACCCAGCAGCAACCAGTACCACATACCACAGTGCCGGGCGTGGTGGCTCACGCCTGTAATCCCAGCACTCGGGAGGCAGAGGCAGGAGGATTGT
>PVIR01005414.1:6074-72251 GCA_004026965.1 Petromus typicus
GGGTCTCGCTTTGTGGTTCAGGCTGGCCCTGAGCTCAGCCTCCAACTCACATCACAGCAATCCTCCTGCCTCTGCCTCCCGAGTGCTGGGATTACAGGCGTGAGCCACCACACCCGGCACTGGTATGTGGTATTGGTTGCCGCTGGGGTGAGTCTCCACACCCAGTATTGTTATGTGGTTACCGGGGATTGAACCCGGGTCCTTGCGCTTGCAAGACAGGCGCCGGAACCACTGAGCTATATCCCCGGCCCCTTGAAATATATCTTTAAACTCTTGTGTAGAATTCCATTCTCTTGAGGGTCTGGCAGTTCAACTTTTGGAAAATTAAGAAATTTTTTAAAACATTGTGCTGCCTTGTTTTACCGTAATTCCTGTTATTGGACTGGAAGTTTTAGATCAGTTGGGACAGAACACTTTCATGATGGTGGCTACTTCTCTACTTCCTGGATTTCTCCTTTTAATATATTCTTGGTTTTGGATATAAATCAGAGGACAACCATCCATCCAACCTAGTCAAAGTAGTAAGTTCAACTTGAAATGGTGGCTTATGCCTGTAATACCAGCACTAGGGAGCCAGGAGAACCGCTGTGAGTTCAAGGCTAGCCAGAGCTAAATAGCGGTTTCGGGGACAGCCTGAACTACAAAGTTAGACCTTGTCTCAAAAAGCTAAAAAAAAATGAGGCCAGGGAGTTAGCTCAGTGGTTCCAGCACCTGTCTTGCAAGCGCAAGATCCTGGGTTCGATTCCCCGGTAACCACATAACCCACACCCAGAAGCAACCAGTACCACATACCATAGTGCCGGGCGTGGTGGCTCACACCTGTAATCCCAGCACTCGGGAGGCAGAGGCAGGAGGACTGCTGTGATGTGAGTTGGAGGCTGAGCTCAGGGCCAGCCTGAACCACAAAGCGAGACCCTGTCTCAAAAAACCTAAAAAAAAAAAAAAAAAATCCCTGTAATAGTAGGTTTAGTCCCTAGAATTCTTTTATGAGAACAATCACCAGTAAAACTAACATCCAAGGGAATAGTCATGCATCATCATAATTTTTTAATGATCATTTATTTTAAGAAATCAAGACCTGCAGATCAATGTAGTAAACTAGAAGATCCAGAAAGTACTCTAGATACACTAAGCCACCTCATCTTTGACAAAGAAGCCAAAAATCCTCAATGGAGGAAAGATAGCCTCTTTAACAAATGGTGCTGGAAAAACTGGGCTTTAACTTGCCAAAGACTAAAACTAAATCTAACTCTTTCACCGTGTTCCAAGCTAAAAATCAAAGTGGATAAGAGACCTAAATATTAAAACAGACACTCTAAACCTGCTGCATAACAGGTTAGGTAAAACTCTCGAAGACAATGGCTTCGGGAAAGACTTCATGAACAAAACTTCTATAACACAGGAATTGGCTGAAGAACTCGACAAGTGGGACCTCATTCTTTTAAAAAGCTTCTGCACAGCAAAGGAAACCATCAACAGTGCAAACAGGCAACCAACAATATGGGAAAAAATCTTTACCAGCTGTTCCACAGATAAAGGGCTACGATCTAGAATATATAAAGAGCTCAAAAAAATCAGCCCACCCAAATTTAATGACCCAATTCAAAAAAGGGCATCTGAAATGTACAGATATTTTTCAGAGGAAGAAGTAAGAGCAGCTAAGAAGCATATGAAGAAATGCTCAACATTATTAGTCATTCGAGAGATGTAGAAGAAAACAGCATTGGGATTTCATCTCACTCCACATAGAATGGCTGCCATTTCAGAATCAGCCAATGGCAAATGTTGGCGAGGCTGCAGAGAAGAAGGAACCCTTCTCCACTGTTGGTGGGACTGTAGACTCGTACAACCCCTGTGGAGATCAGCTTGGGAGATTCCAAAAGCTAGGATTAGAGGTCCCATTTGACCTGGCCATTGTCCTGCTAGGTATATACACAAAAGAGTTAAAAGACTCATATCACAGTGACATATGTGCACCCATGTTTATAGCAGCCCAATTTGTGATTCCTACATCTTGGAAACAACCCAAATGTCCATCAACTGGAGACTGGATAAAAAAGATGTGGTTCTTCTACAGAATGGAGTATTACTCGGCCATAAAAAATGATAAGTTTGAATCATTTCTACTTAAATGGACATACCTTGAGGATATCCTCATAAGTGAAATAAACAGGTCACAGATAGGTACATATCGCATCTTTTCTCTGGTATGAGAAAATGAAGATGTAAATGAGTCCTAGAATTGTATGTTATATATTGTGAAATAGAAAATGCTCAAAGTAAAATAGGGTAAAGGGGGAAAATAATGAGATTATAATAAAAAAGAAAAGAAACAAATTTTATGTATATAGGAGGGCAGTAGGATGGGTAGGGCTATGGGAAAAAAATGAGAATTAAGTTGTGTCTTATACTGGTACAAATCCCCATTAAGGAGTGCAATCATGATGTGTATATGTAATGTACCAATAAGAATTAAGAAAAAAAAAAAAGAAAGAGAGAAAGAAAGAAAGAAAGAAAGAAAGAAAGAAAGAAAGAAAGAAATCAGGAAAATAAGGAAATAATACTGATGAAGAATAAGCTGAAATGAATGAGTAAAGAAAACATGAGAAAAAAGTAGAAATAACATCAAGGGAAATAATGAAAAAGCAAAATAATATATATGCTTCAATGATATTTTTATTTCCTTAAAGGGGTGTAAAAATGAAGAAACTATAAGAAAATACAAATGAAAAGTGATAGAACCTTTACAGAGATTGTATCTAGTTTAAAAACTATCAAAAACCCAATGTTAGAGGATCTAAAAACATCGGTTGGTAAGGGAGAACCTGACAGGTAAATGTAAGACACCTTGGAAACTAAAGCCATAATTACCTTTCATACAGAGCTGAACATACACATATGCCACATGCCTTAAAAGCAAAGAAAGAAAAAGTAAGCTTGAATGGCAGTATTTATACTCAAGAAAAGATTCCTGGTTGGAGGGGAGAATTGAGGGGTATGAGAAGGGATATAAAGACTGACAGGGTGATCTGAATAGAAAAAGAGAGAAGATGCAAGGACATTGAATCCATTTAGTGGCCTAACAGAAATACTAGGCTAGCACACCCTCTGCAACAACAGTTGGTAAAGAAAGTACAATGCTACATTGCAAGATACTGTACAAACAGAAGTAGTAAACAGTATGTGTCAGCTCTTACAGGCTAATCTACACTTCACTAAGCTTTTCAAAATTAAACACCATTTTAAAAAGAACAAAATAAAAGATCAAAAACACAAGCCAGTATTGCTCCGACTGGTGACAGTTACACTGAAGTCTGAAGTAGTCCAGAGAGCTCAACCACAACAGTTAAAATAAGAAAGGCTTTGTAGGCCTTAAAGGAGTTTAAGTGAGATGCTTTTGTGGTTGTTGGGTACATGGTAGTCTGACCACTGGCTGAACTAATTCCCTCAACTAACACAAAGTCTTCTGCAGAATCTACCACTCCTCAGGGAGGTCTGAAAGGTGGCCCAGAGTTCCAAAAGCTTCAGTACATACTGCCAGAGCTATGGCTGGCCAGGGACTATGTGCCTTACTCCCAGCACCTCCAAGGAAACTGGATAGGGAATGGGAATCTAGAGAATGTAGACTAGAGGGGTCTGATGGTCGTCTCTCCCCTCAGCCCTGCTAGAGCTTCCCCAGACTCAGGTCACCTCCCACGAAAGAACCTTCCATCAGAAATTGTTTTGGCTACTCACCCTGCTTCTACTTGTTCCTTTCTGTCACCAAAGGAGGAATTCTCCCAACTACCCAGCCCATAGTTAGGTCTCTTAGAAGCGAGGGATGAAGGAGTAACAGTGTGATCTGTCTCCAAAACTTACACTTTCAGTTTTACTGTATTACAGTCCCCTTTTTTATGGCCCAGTTTACTTACTAAGGGGCAAAAAAAAAAATTCTTTTCTATGTCTACAATGAGGGAATTAATCAAGATGTCTTCCTACTCTTTATGTTTAAGTTATATATATAATATATATTATATTATTTATATATATATATATTTTTTTTTGAGACAGGATCTCTCTTTGTAGTGCAGGCTGGTCCTGAACTCAGCCTCAAACACATTAGCAATGCATCTGCCTCCTGAGTGCTGTGCTTATAGGCATGAGCCACTACCCCCAGCATGTCGTATGTGGTTACCAGAGATCAAATTCTGGACCTTGCACTCACAAGGCAGGTACTGAAATCACTGAGCTAAATCCTCAGCCCCACAATTTGTACTTTTATTGAAACATCACATTGCATCTCTTAAATATAAAATTATTATTTGTCAGTTATAAATAAAATTTAAGGAAAAAATAGTTTTAGGCTGAACACAGAGATGTACTTTCTCAAACACAATTCAAATTCTCATGGAGACTAAGTACAGAACATAAACAAATGGATTAGATGGCATTGAACTAGTGTTTTCCATTTCTAAGAAAGACTCAAGTTTCATATTATTCCTGAACTTTTCAAGTGTTTAAACAGTGGGAAAAAATATATATATATAAATACTCTGTCAGACAATATTTGGAAAGCAAAACTGTTCACTATTGCATGAGCTATATCATGTGTTAAATGAATCTTCCTAATGAATGGAGACAATGTACTTTAATTGTATGTGACAGTATAGGTGGCTAACATGTCTCAAGACTGCTCTCATATACAATTTTATCTTTCTTTGACTATTTGTAGACTTCTATTTCAATCTTCCATAAGGAAGGTGCATTGGACTCTCAGCACTTACTCTTTATAGTTATCAAATGAGAAATCAATATAAAGTGGAATCATAAGGGGGTAATATACTTAATTATTTTTCCCTAAATCCTCCGGTCTTCTGAGTTCATTTTCACAACTATCTAAACTAAAGCAGGTCCACATCCTTATAATGAGGTTATTGCAGAATTCCAAGATGTCTTATGACTGTGCTTACTTCAGCAGCATATATGCTAAATTAGGAATGACACAGAGATTAGCGTGGCTGTGAACAAGATTTCTCATGACTGTCCCGAGGAACGGCTGCTATTTTCCTGATAAGCTTCTATTTTGAAACACAATTGTTAACAACTTTTATCCTCTTTCCAATCACTGTTCCACACAAAATGCCTTCTCTTTCATTCTCCAAAGACCAAATAATGTAAGGCCGTTGTTCATGACATATGATTAGTATTTATGATCAAATGAGGAAGACATCTAAAAGAGTACTATATTTTTCTTAAGATTTTTTCCATCATAGCCTATCTCAGTAATTTCTTATCATATATCTGAATATTGAATTCTTTATTATTACTATTTGTTTCATAATTTGTTGTTTTCTTAGTAAAAGAAGCCAGTATTAAAACTAACAATTTTTACTTATTAGATTTATGAGACATTGTCCATTATTTTAACATTGTTATTTATCATATGGAGGCAAAATAGATATTAATAGAAATATTGCTGTGAATACTAGAATGTAAATATGCTAAAACATCTCACAAAATGGAAAGATGGTTGATGTTCAGGCAATCTCCCTTCTTCTACCATACTTCTTTCCATTTCTGTTCAACTTCATTCTTTATTTCTCCTTTGTACATGAGTTATCAGCCTAGAGCAAGGCCATTACTTTTTTGGTCATCTGCTTTAGCTACTTTCCTCTTTCCTGAGACAAAATACCTGACTCTCATGACTCAGAAGGGAAAAGATTTTCTTGGCTCACAGCTTGCAGAAGTTTC
This sequence comes from Petromus typicus, assembly GCA_004026965.1. Classification (NCBI taxonomy): domain Eukaryota; kingdom Metazoa; phylum Chordata; class Mammalia; order Rodentia; family Petromuridae; genus Petromus; species Petromus typicus. Next base: position 11,805 of record PVIR01005414.1, read on the forward strand.
AGTCTATAATCAACTAGTTCTAAGACAGTGTGGCATAACAGTGGGGAATCCCAGAGGAGAATCAGTCCACTGTGAGGCAGGCAGGAGGCAGCAGCAGAGCAAGGGACAGTGAAGAAGCATCAGGAACAGCATTAGCCTGCTATCCCTCTGTCCCTACATATTTCATCCAGGCTATAAATCAACTGACTGGTGCCACCAATATCCAGGGTCAGGCTTCCATTTATCTGTACTCTTAGTGCCAGTATCACATCTTCAGTCCACACTCACACATCCTTAATCCAGCCACTTTCCAAACTCCCTACCTATGACTGCATGAAGCTTTGGGGACATCTAGATAGAAGCCACAACATCAACTTCAGTCACCAAATACATAAATCCGTTTACATTTTGCTCTTTTTTTTTTTTTTTTTAAGGTTTTTTGAGACAGGGTCTCACTTTTGTGGTTCAGGCTGGCCCTGAGCTCAGCCTCAAACTCACATCATAGCAATCCTCCTGCCTCTGCCTCCCGAGTGCTGGGATTACAGTCGTGAGCCACCACGCCCGGCACTGTGGTATGCGGTACTGATTGCTGCTGGGCATGAGTCTCCACACCCAGTATAGGTATGTGGTTACTGGGGAATCGAACCCGGGTCCTTGCGCTTGCAAGACAGGCGCCGGAACCACTGAGCTAACTCCCCGGCCCCTCCATTTACATTTTGTTTTCAAGCGTGTGTGTGTGTGTGTGTGTGTGTGTGTGTGTGTGTGTGTGAGTGACAGGGTCTCCTTTGTAGTTCAGGCTAGCCCTGAGCTCAGCCTTGAACTCCAAGAAATCCTCCTGCCTCTGCCTCCCAAGTGCTGGAATTGTAGGTGTGAGTCACCATGTCCGAGCATTGTGACTTGGGGTTATTGAGGGTCAAACCCAGGACCCTGGGCTTCCAAGACAGGCACCAGAACCACTGAGCTAAATCCTTGGCCCTCAAATTGTATTTTAAAATTAAAAAGACTCTTCTGGTACCAAGAAATGATTTTTTGAGTACTTTCAGGATAAGAATTACACTTTCCTGAGCAGGATCCTACAAGAATTGCAGTTTCCAGTCTTTTATTGATACCAGTCCAATATTGTTCAGATTAGACCCTGAAATACTGAAAATTTTAAGCAACCTGTGCTCCCTCTCTAATAGCCTTTTTCCCCTGTAATCCATTACTAGTCCTTTCATTCTTCCAAAAATTTATATTCTTCCTTTCTCAGATGCTCGCTTTTATCACAAATTAAAAGGTGGTTATTTTGGGTACTATTCTGTCTCTCCAGTTCACCATTTCTGGCATTAGCATTTAAAATCTTTATTTCTTTACATATGATAATCTTATGAGGGATACATGCAGCATGGAAAGTATCTGTAATCATTTAAGTAAGACTAAGACATATTTTCTGTAAGACTACTTTAATAATTTTGTCTCCCACAGCAAACATAATTTCCATAAAAACTCGTATTAGGGCCAAAATAACGTAAGGTTTAAACCATTGAATTATTTTGGTCATAGCTTAAATGAGCCAAACGAATCTCAGTAACATTCATCTGCAGATTCAGGAAAAACAATGCAATTGTTTATCACCTCTAAATAATTAAATCTTCAGGTACTGCTCTTGTGAATAAATATGTAGCAATTATTTTAAATTGTTAATGGAAATGATGACATGCATATGAATATTAGTAATCAAAAGTAATATAAAGTTCCCAGCAAAGAACATAGACTAATACTAAATAAATTTAATTATTAAATTATTTCAATTTATGCATATTAATAAATTTTACAGTGAAATCCACAAGGACCTCTCAGATTCATCTTATACATGAACAGACTATGAGCACTGAATTGCCAAAGGATCTTTCTAGAATGTCTTAAGGCAGATCATAAACATTTCTATCCTTAGGATATTATACAGGGCCAGAAGATATAGAATCTGTTGGGAACTATGGACAATTTACTTGAACATACGATTTATTTGGATTTATGAATGTCTGCCCTGCCCTGCAGGATCAATTACTGGGATTATTGCAGACATCTGCACCATCCTGCAGGATTTTAAACTATAAGGATTACTGCACTAGGATTACTGGCCTTAAGACTTACTGGGATTTAGTGGGATTTAAGCATATCTGCCCTGCACTATGCAATCTTCAACTACAGAAATTGTTGTGGGACCACACTGTTTTATGCATGCTAGGATTATGAGTTGAAGGCTTAGTACCAAAAAGAGGTGCAGGTGAGCTCGTGTTAGGGGTTCTTCTGCTCCCACTTTTGTGACTGCAGTATCTGGCCTTTGGCTGCCATTGCTCAGAGTAGCAAGAATCAAGCCTGGGCTCAGCCTTTTTTTTCAAAGTTCTGACTTTAGTCTTTGTTGGTTGTTGATTTTTTTTTTTTTTTTTTTTAGCTGTGGAACTATCCAGGGATTGGAGTTCACCATGAGAGTTCTGGCTGCATCCTCCTCCCCAGAATCCCATAGAATCCAATTGTCCTTCCTGATTTTGGAGAAATTGGTCCTGAAAACTTCCCCAGCATTTTCACACAGGGGATTGGCACCTTACCATAGTGTCATGACTACTCAAAACAGATCTCTGAGCCTAGAGATCTGTGTAGATCAAGAAGTTTTTTTTCAGAGGGTGATAATGTGAAACAAATAAAATATTTTTCAATGTCTAATTCGTACATATTTTAATAATTCTCATTTTTAAATGTCTCTTCACTATCATCTACCAATGCAGATTAATACAAATATTTTGATGCTTATTTTTATTATTAAATCAGAATTAGTAGGTAAAATACAAGTTAAACAAATAATGACCACAAAGATTTATAACTTCACATAGCTCAGAAAACTCAATTATTTTTGACACAAGATATAATGATTTCTACGAAATGTATAAAAACCTTTGTAGTACTCAGGATATAACAGCTTATTATAGCTGTTATACCTTGTACCTAAATGTGTTCCAAAGCATTTTGCAGTCATAAGTGGGTCTTTTCAGTGGTGGTTATATCTAAAGTGTGCGACAGTGAAATTGACCCATAGTGCAATGCTAGAATAAAGGACAGTAGGACTAAGGGTGTGAGTGCTGCCTGTCCTAAGTAATCAGGATAAGATAAATGACTAAAAGAGACAGTGTTATGTACTTTTGTTACTTTTGCTACATTTATTGGTACCATGCACTGTTCTTCTCTGAAACATCCCTTGGCCAAGCCACCCTACCTGGGAACCAGCCTTATAGAGGACTAAAATCTCTACAAACTGTGAGCTAAATAGACCTTTTCCACTTTACATTTGAGTGTTGAATATTTTGTCTCAGCTATGACAGAAAAGTAATAAAACAATAGCTATTATTCAAAATACATGCACATAACAAATTTGATATTGATTTGTGCACTATTTCAATGTACACTGGACAATTTGATATAAATTATTCAAAACATATTCGTAGATAATAAATATTCTATGAATTGAAATTTTACAAAGGCTTTCTAAAATAATAGTTTTAATCAAAGTATCAATATCAGAAAAAACTTCTTGTTCTCTGTTAGCAGACTACACTAGCAAATTAAATTAAAACTTGAGAAGCATCAGTATATGTGTAGTAGACCTAGTGTTTTCTAAAGATCAGTTCCAGTATTATATTCAGCATATCTGTGTCTCCTGCTACATATATCTTCCTATAGTTCTTATTGTTTATCTTTAGTTCTAGAGGCTTTCAACCTAGCACACACAAGAGAATGAGACACAACAGAAACCGCTGCGTTCCACTATGTAAGATTGCCATTTTCATTATAGTATTCAAAAACTCTCATCATCAGCAATTTCTTATCATACTATAATAATGGGTAAAGTGGACTAGAAAATGTAATAAACAAGTTATTATTTCAGAAGCTCAAAATATTGAATAAAAATTATCAATGATCTCATAATGACCAGAACCTGTGAATTTCACTTAAATCTTTTATTCAATAAAAGTGAGAAACAACATGGCAGAGGGTATCACATGCCTTTACTTGAAACTGTACTACAAAGCCATTGTGGTAAAAATCACATGGCACCAGCATAGTAACAGACCTGAGGACCAGTGGAATAGATTAGATGATCCAAAAACAACCCCTGATACACTGAGTCTCATCTTTGACAAAGCAGCGAAATATCCTCAGTGGAGGAAAGACAGCCTCTTTAACAAATGGTGCTGGAAAAACTGGATTTTAACCTGCCAAGGACTAAAGCTAGACCTATCTCTTTCATCATGCACTAAACTAAAACCAAAGTGGATTGGAGATCTAAGCATTAAAACAGAAATACTAAACCTGTCACACAATGGTTTAGATAGAACTCTTAAGACACTGGCTGAGGGAAAGGCTTTATGAATGAAACCTCTACAGCATGAGAACTAGCAGAAGAAATCAACCAATGGGATCTCATCCTCTTAAAAAGCTTCTGCACAGCAAAAAAGCATTAGCAGAATTAATAGAAAACAATATGGAGAAAAAATTTTACCAACTGTTTCTCAGAAAAAGGACTACTATTTAGAATATATAGAGTTTTATAAAATCAACCCCTTATTTAAAGACCCAATTCAAAATGGGCATCTGCTAGGGATACACATGAAATAATTAAAGGATTCATATCATAAATATATATGTGCACCCATGTTTATAGCAGCTCAGTTTATGATAGCTAAATCTTGGGAGCAATCCAGACGCTCATCAACTGGACACTGGATAAAGAAGATGTGTTTTCTTTTAAAAAACTGAGTATTACTGTGCCATAAAGAAAAATAAATTTGAGTCATTTATACTTAAATGGATATACCTTAAAGACATACTCATCAGTGAAATAAATAGGTTACAGATGAGTAATTATAATATCTTTTCTCTGGTATGAGAATCTGAAGATGCAAATGAATTCTATAATGTATGATAGATATTGTGAAATAGAAAATATTCAAAGGGAATAGGGTACAGGTAAGTATAGAAGGGAAAGAAAAATGTGATAGACAAAAGAAGGAAGCAAAGCGTGTGTATGTAGGGGTGAGTGGATTGTGGGTGGGCAGGGGAATGTAAAGAGATGAGAATTACATTGTGGCATATACTGGTATAAATTCTCAATGCTGAGTGTGATCATTATATGTATATAAAATGTGCCAATAAACAATTCAATTTTTCTTTTAAAAAAATGAGAAACAAAAACTAATTTAACAAATAAAATTCCATAAACCTAGAAAATTTGCATAGAAGCTTAAAAGTTTGCCATAACAAAATTCAAACTACAAAGATATTTTAAAACCAAACTATTTTTTTCTTATTAATCAACATAATATTAAATGACCATTTTTTTCAATCTGGAAAAATAATCTTGATGTTTTACCTATCTGTTATTCATATAAAAGTCTCTTTTTGGAAAACTAGTGCAACTCAGAGTGTTCTCTCTCTCCATTCTTCTTTTCTTGAGGATAATCTAAGCCTCAGGATCTTACCATCGTGACTTTAAGAAGAGGGTTGACTTCAGTACTCATTCTTATCTAGCACTCATTCCTGTTTAATTTCTTCCTTCTGCTGCTTGACAAAAAGCTCTCTCAATCACAGAGAACTGAATAATCGTGTCTTATTGAATCCTCTCTCTCACCAGCTCTCTCACACTCCCTTTGGAAGCCAGGGAAGCCTTTTGACTCTAACTGAGTTCTTCACCCTGTTCTGTGACAATTACTTGGCTAGCACACTATCTACAGTTATGCTGCTTTCGTCTCATACATTACTCTGGATCTCTTCAGTTCTCTCCCATGTCTAGTAGAAGAATTAAATAGATTGTAGAGACCACAAGAATTTATGTCTGGAGCTTTTCTGGTTAAGGATAGTTTGCCAGCATCTTGCTCTATAGCGATGATCCCGTGCTTATACAGGACATTTCACAAACATGACATTGTCCCATAGTTATTCCCTCTGGGAGTTCTGTCGCCCTTGCTGAGTGATGGTGCTGGAGGTGCAGACTGCAGGGAATCAAGTTCTACACTGAACAAAATGATTCTTTCCTCACTCAAATACCCTCAAAGCTGAGCCTAGTCACGGGGAGTTAGCTCAGTGGTTCTGGCGCCTGTCTTGCAAGCGCAAGGACCTGGTTCCAATCCTCGATAACCACATACCATACTGGGCGTGGAGACTCACACCCAGCAGCAACCAGTACCACACACCACAGTGCCGGGTGAGGTGGCTCACGCCTGTAATCCCAGCACTCGGGAGGCAGAGGCAGGAGGACTGCTGTGATGTGAGTTTGAGACTGAGCTGAGTGCCAGCCTGACCACAAAGCGAGACCCAAAAAAAACCTAAAAAAAAAGCTGAGCCTAGTCATTGCTCTGATTCATTTTTCATGTGGAAGTAACATTAAGAATATGTTTATGATGTGCATTTTTTTCATAATTTTCTCTTCTATTGTTTGGTTTATAATGTAAATTTGTGCATCAATGTTTCCAAAGTTTGCTTTTGACATTCACAGAGAAGTTGATGAAATTTCCTTGAAATTTTTTTAAAAAGGAACATTTATTCTCTTTAGGTTCAGGTTGTTATCCAAATCTAGTCAAGAATCCAATGAGCTATCCTTTTTACCATATTCACTTTAATGAATACAGGTTTAGATAATTAGCAATATTGTTATAATGCAAATATTTTCATTTGTGTATTTTGTAATATTTTTATAACTGAAATGGTGTTGGGTTGAATTAACATGCATTAAATATTACTTGACACATGATTTAGAATTGCTTTCTATGACACAGCAGCACTATGGGTGCCTGGAATTGCCCCATCCTACATATAGGAAGGTTATGTTTTCACAGTGACTTAAGTGACTATTCAAATGTATATCAGAAAAAAAGGCCAGAGCTGCAATCTAATAGAGATCTTCCTTGTCCTTTCTATTACATATATACATATATACATATATATGTGTGTGTGTGTAAATATATGTATATCTATATACACATATGTATATATATGCATTATTTAAATAATGTGTTAAACTAATAGAAAACCAAATAATACTGAAAAAATTTAAAGATTATGTGTTTTAAAATTCAAATTAAACTAGCACACACATATAGTGGAAATACTAGAACGCTTTCTAATAACTTTTTCATCACAGTATACAATTCATGGTTTCTGCTATTTGATAATGAAAGATAAATTATCTGTTTTATAAATGGCATTAGTGTAATAACTCATTCTCAAAACCCAATTTATATAGAAAATATATTCAATACAAAGATGACTGAATTCTTGTATTTCTCATATGTCATTTGGCAGCAATTTCTGTGAGACTCGAGAATGACAGAGTGAGAACTGATGGTAGTTATTTCTTCAAGATATGTGATAAAGACCGTGGTATTAGAAGCATGTGTCGGTTAAAAGCCCTCATTTTAGATTAAACTCATAATCTGCAGGCACAGAAACCCTTATGAAGGTATCTATCGCTGAAGAACTGAGTGTGTTAACTCAGGATTATTCTTTGGTCAGAAAACCCCATGTATTTCCGAACATTTGAAAACCATTGTGACTACAACCAGCAGGGAACTTTTAAATCCATTTTTCCCAGGTGTATGAATATTGGCCTGCGTTTGTGGCAACCTTACAGCTTATTTCAAAGATACACAAATCTGTGATATCTGTTTATGAACACTCCATAAACACGTGAGCTACCTCTGTGATTGAAAATATATGTTTAGTAATTACACAATTACGATTGGCGACTTGATTTGCAGAACTGATTTTGTGATTCAATTAGTCACTTTCTTGTCAATAGGACACAATACCCAACACCCACAATATTAAAAAAAAATGCTTATTTTGGCTCCCTTTTTTTTTCTGTTGTTGTACTTAATACTTAGCTGGCTCCAAAGAAGAAGTGAAAGATAGAGGGGCCTGGTGGAGGAAAGTTTTTCATGTCATGCTGATGGAAGACAAAGTCAGCAAAGGAGCTAGACAGGGATATTTACCCTTCTAGGCCATGCACACAGTATCTTGTGTCCTCTGACCAGATTCCACCTCCTAATGGCACCTTCAGCTACTGAACTCATTAGTGTATGAGTCCACTGATGAATATAAGGTCCCGTGATCCAATTACCTTCCAAAACCAAAGCCCTCTCTCTGAGCTCTTGAGAGTTCAGAAGGACATTTTGGATCTGAACTATAACAATTTCAAGTTTTAGTGTTTTAATTATCGTCTATAACTTCTATCATAACCATTTCAATACAATTAAAGTGTTTTGCATGCTGGTAATCTGCATCATGAGGTTATTTTATATGAGGTTATAAAACTCTTTCCAAATATTCTCTAGGAAGATGCAGCTCTGTCGCTTGTGTGATGGCAGAAGGACCTTGAAAAGGTCACAGCTTCAATGTGATTTCAAAGTCTTTACTGAAATTGCTGCCACCTCAATCCACAAAGCAAATGGTTGTGGCAACTTGAGACAACTCAGATAAAACGCAGCATTTTCCTGGTTCATAAAATAAGTACAATATGAGCACAATCATTATATGTGTTACCATTTATTTATGTTTCTCCCCTCCTAATAATGCTATTTGTGGATATACTATCCATGTGCCTCTTTGGGGGACATCAATGACAAAATAAAACTAAGGCAGAGTAAAGTAGAGGCCTAGTTAAGCCATGTCTAGGTATGTTATGTTTTCTAACCTTTCATGCTATGTGAATAAATGTCTTTATAATTGAACCATTTTGAAATAGGTTAGTGTAGCAGATTGAGAATAATCACAACTGATTATTTATAACATATGTATAGTAACCAGAAATATGGTGAATGATTTTAATTGCAATAACCTTCTCATGAAGTGAGCAGCCTTACTCCAGTGTGGCAGTGTGGAGGGGATAGAAGCATAGAAAGAGAAGTTGGAAATAGAGACAAGGACACAGGAGGATCACACATCTTTCGGGCAACTGGTGGAGACAGCAGGAAAAGCAAGAAAGAAGGAGACAAACAAGAACAGAGCAGACTAACAGCAACAGGAAAATGAAACAGGAACAAGAAAGAAGAGAAATAAGAAAAGAGAAGTAAAAGAAGAGAAGAGAAAAAAGAAGAAAAAGAAAGAAAAAAGGCAAAAAAGAAAGAAAGAAAGAATTCCCTTGCAGGTGGATTCCCACTGTTATTGGTAGACAACCTGGGCAGCAGTGCACAGAGCCAAGTCCACTGATCTCTGAAACCAGCTTCAGCCGAGTGAGATTCACTCTAATTTCTGGTTGCCAGGCCAGACTACAAGGTGCTACTACAGGTTTGAGCCACCTTCCCCTGTAGCAAGTCAGGATCCAGAAGAACAACAATTCACCAGTTCCTGTAGTCTGTTCCTTCTTTGCTTTCCCAGTGGGCTTCAGTTTTCAATATCAACAAGGCTCAGGGGTGTCCTCTCTTTATTGAATACCACTGTGGGCTCCAGATACTTCTGCTGCACGGCACAAATTGACCTTGCAGAGGCAGGAGTGCAAGATGGCACCTATGCTGACAAAATTTAATTGGGTATCTCTTACTAAAGTTGACATAGTTAAATATCACAATCCTAAATTTTTATCTGGTATCTGTACAGCTACCTCTTCTTGTGCTTGGTTTCTGTTTGTGAGTTATATCTTGCATTTCTTTGCTTTCAGTTTATGTGTGTCTTTACTAGTGAAATAAGTTTACAATAGGTAGTGCATCATTTTTATCCAGGCAATAACTCTAAATATTTTACTGAGCAATTTAATCTGCTTACTTTCATTGATTGGTAAAGACATTGCCATTTTGTTGATTTTACTAGATTGTTTTGTGTATTATCTGTACTCTTCCCACTCTTTTCATGGTTTTATGTCTCAATAAGGCTCGAGTCACTTTTCTCTGTCTTGTGTAACTTCTTTTCTTGTGAGCTGCTTCTTTCACATATTTTTATGAAGGAAGTTATTGTTCTTCCACACCTGTACTTTAAGCAAGAGTTAGGCCTGTTTAGTAGTGATGAATTTCTTATATTTTCTCAGGACTTTTGTTCTCTTAAAATGATTTTACTTCACTTCTGTTTCTGAAGCACAATTTTGTTAGGTATAGTATTTGTAGAGGCATTTTCATTTTCTTCAAAATTTTGAATGTGTCATTTCATTCTCTTATTATGTATAAGATTTCTCCTAGGGAGATTGTTGTTATTCCTCATGGCAATCTTTTTGTAAATTACTTGATATTTTTTTTCTCTTACTGATTTTTGCATTCCCATTTTGTTGTGGTAGTAAATAAAGATTAAAAAAAAAAAAGAAAAAAAAAGTGGGACATTCCACCACCTTGCTGGACTTCCTATGCCTTCTTTAGAAATCTGGATGGTAGTCTCCTTGATCTCACAACTCTGACAGTCTGTCTCACTGCAATGTTCCATGGAGAAGATGTATGTTTAATGAATTTATGAATAATACTTTAAGTGTCTTGGACCAGGATGTTCCTATTCTTTAATAAAGACTTGCCTTTAGTTCTGAGATTCTTCTGTTTAATGTATTATTATTTTATTTACTGAGTTCTTTATCTCTACAGTTTCAGTTTGATTCTATTTTGTAATTCCAATTTGAGTTCAATTATTTACTCAGATCATGAGTTTTTTGTTAAGTTTGTTGAACTGTTATTATTCTCATATTTGGTTGAGTTTCTTAAAATCACTAATTGATTTTTTTCTTATAGTTGGTCAATTTATTTTTCTTTGGTTTCTGTTATGAAAGAGTTTTTACATTTCTTGGGAGGTACTGTATTAATTTACTTTTTCATCGTGAAGCTCTAATGAGAATTGTAAGATCTTCAGGAGATTAGAAGTTGGGAGAAATAAAATAATTATTGCTAGCAAGCGTCACTCACAGGAAAGGAGACCTTTTCAGCCTGATGGACTTCACGTGGTTCTCCAGGCAGTTTTATAGATAACAGCAAGGTGAGGTAAATGGTTGAGATCACATGTGCATAGTCTCACGTGATTACCTGCACATTTCCAGGTGGGCCAGGAAACTTTAACAGTGCTTAGTTGGTTACTATGGTAGTAAGCAGAGGGAGGGATCAGGAAGTGACATTTGCATAGGAAAAGGGAAAGTGAGATTAACCTACCAGTGGGACAGGAGGGGATATTAACCAGATGGGACAGGAGGTTGGTTAACAGGCAAATGAGACAGGTGGGAGTAAAATGATTAACAAGCTAAATAACAAATAGGAGGAAGAATTTATTTTAGTAAAAACATTTAGCTTAGTTTAAGGTGGTTTTTATGAAATCTTAGCCTTAAAATTAGACTTTTTTCAAAACTACATTTTTCACAATAATCTTTCATGAGTTCTTACATCACATTTGAGTATCCAGAAGGTGGTGTTCCTCTAATATAAAATCAATGTCAGAGATGCTGTGGGTGACCTAAGCTACAGTTTGTTTGTATGATTGTTTTTCCTTCTAGGATGAACCTCTTTTACATAGATATGTTCTCAGGTGACTTGGTGCTTGGTGCCTATAGATTTCTGCATGTAATACAAGGCAGCCTGAACTACAAAGTGAGACCTTGTCTCAAAAAAAAAAAGGAAAAAAGAAAATGAAACTTCAAACTATTACCATTTAGAGTAACAATAAAACTAAAATACTTAAAAATATAGGTAGTTGAGGTTTTAGGGGCTCAGAACATTCTAATAGCCTGACCAGATAAGGCACAATTTTCATGACAGTAAAAGTGAGACATTCCAGCACTTTGCTGGACTTCCTATGTCTTCTTTAGAAATCTGCACAGTAGTCTCCTTGACCTCACAAGTCTTATACTGTACATGTCTATAAAACCAGTACCATATTAAAGAGGTCAAAGAAAATACCAGCTCAGGCATTAGCCAGACCTTCAGATCATCACTGCAGTGGCCCCCAAGTGCCTGGACGGTTGAGCACTGTGACACAAATTCCAGAGAAACAAATTCCTAGCAACCATTCTGGACCACAGGCTCCAGGGCTCTCCCTCCAAAGGAAAACTTTACAGTTGTGCACGCATGAGCCTGTGCAAGAAAGGTTCTTCTTCCTGGCTCCTGACATACACCCTAGCTATTTTTCCTACCATCCTCATGCAAAGTAGCTGGCTTCTCTGTAAGGGTCATCTTTTTAGAAAATGTACTCTTCTCTGTTTCATCTTTCCAGATGTTTTCTTTCTGTCCAAACTGCAAACTTTTAAATTAGGTTTTTGCTTCTATTTCTCACAGTAGAGCTCACTAAAAGTAGCAATCAGTAACAAAGGTGAATCCTGAATATTGGGTTGTCTTGAAATTTCCTCTACCAAATCAATTAGTCTGCCACTCTTAATCACAGCATCCTACATGGACATGAGCAAGAAGTTGACAAACGGTCTGACGAAACATAAGATAAGTGACCTGGGATCCAATTGCCAATGGCATCCTTCTTCCCAACTGGAAATCACCATCCTCCTACTTCAGTGCCCAAAGAAACTGGATAACAGACAGGCATGATTCACTGTACTGAGCTATTGACATTTTTAAAATAAGGAAGTTATGATTTATTGAAATTACTTTTAAACTTACAATGCATCTGTCTCAGAAATTTTGAAAGATCAATTCAAAAACTCAGTGAATAAGTATTTTGACCTCATTTTATAAATCAAAAATTCAGAGATCTATAACAAAATATAAATGTTTACCATTTGTAGTTGTTCTTTTAACTGAGAATTCATGAATGTACTATAATTAACATCTTATTGAGAAAATAATCATATTGTTAGTTCTATATCATGAAAACTATATAAAGGATGTCTTTAATAAATATTGTCTTAAATGTATTTTAGAAGTGTTACATTTTCTTCTATTCCTTTTTCAAACAAGGCCGTATTTTAAAAAGAATTTAAACTTCTTGAAAATTTAGATTAATAGGCATGGAATTCACAAAATGATGTAGAAGTAATAACATATTCAACTGAAAATAATGAACTCTGCAATTTACCTCATACCAATCAATGGATTGTTAGCCTAAATGAAGATGTAAAACTATAAAATTTTTAGAAGATAAAAGAAAAAATTGTAACTTTTGTGGGAGGAAAGATAAGTTAAACTTTCCAGGGATGGATTTCAGTGGCACAGCACCAAAAGCAAGAGGAGGTTCTGATTTTGATCCCTAGACACCGCTCCAAAAATAATGGTGTTAGCCAAAACTCAAAGCCATTAGCCATACAATATTGATAACTTATCAGATTAAAGTTTTCACATTCAAAATCACTGTTTAAGAAATAAAACAAGCCTCAGACTAGAGAATTATTTGCACAACTTCTAATAAATAGGTACTCTTCAGAAAATATAAAGCACTTCTGCAACTCAATAAGAAGATGAATATTGCTAAATCTTGGAAACAACCCAACTGTCCATCAACTGGAGACTGGATAAGAAACCTGTGCTTCTTCCACAGAATGGAGTATTACTCTGCCATAAAAAAATGATAAGTTTGAATCATTTATACTTAAATGGACATACCTTGAGGATATCCCCATAAGTGAAATAAATAGGTCACAGATAAGTAAATATCACATCTTTTCTATGTTATGAGAAAATGAAGATGTAAATGAGTCCTAGAATTGTATGTTATATATTGTGAAATAGAAAATGCTCAAAGCGTAATAGGGTGAAGGGGGAAAAATAATGAGATTATAACAAAAAACAAAGAAAACAAAATTTATGCATATGGGGGGTGGTAGGGTGAGTAAGGCTATGGGAAAAAATGAGAATTAAGTTGTGTCATATACTTGTACAAAATTCTCATTGTGGAGTACAATCATGGTATGTATATGTAAAGTACCAATAAAGATTTAGAAAAAAATAAGAAAGAGATAATAATATCTCTTATAATATCACCGATAAGAAAAAAGAGGTGAATCAGGGCTGGGGATTTATCTCAGTAGTTCCAGCATCTGCCTGGCAAACACAAGATCTCAAGTTTGATCCCCAGTAACCACACACGACATTGCCAGGTGTGGTGGCTCATGCCTGCAATCCCAGCACTCTGGAGGCAGAGGCAGGAGGATTGATGTTAGTTCGAGGATGTCCTGGGGCACATAGTGAACTCAGAGCCGACCTGAACTATAAATGCAAGACTCTGTCTCATTAAAAATAAATAAAGAAATAAATAAAATTGCTCAAGATAACATTGATAAAAAATTTTAGGCTAGGAAATTTATCAAATAATATACGCACAAATAAAAAGGAAAATATCTTCAGTCATTAGTCAACACAGAAGTGCATAATAAAATTAGATACTATTTATATAGTTTATTTATATAGTTTAATTTTTAAAAGTGCAACACATGTAAGAGTATAGAGCAACAGGGACATTTTCAAACTCTTAGAGAAACTACCAACTGAAACACAATGTAAAACTTCCTTATGAAATTAAAGTTAACACCCCACATGTCTGTCAATGGAGAATGATTAAACTCAACAATAAAAAAGAAAACAAAACTAATGGTATTCTCAAGAACACAGATGAATCCTCCATCTAAGTGATATCACATGATAATGACTACCTACTCACCGCATGATTGTGTTTAAGTAACATTCTAAAAAGACAAACTACTGTGATAGAAAACACAGTTTCACCTGCCTGGAGCTAAGGTTGGAGAGTGGGGATTACTGCAAAAGTCTGCAAGAAATCTTAGATATGAGAGAAATATTCTAAAATCATCACTGTGCTTGTGTCTCAAACCTTAACTTATGTGCTTAAAATCAGTAAAATGTGACAGTAATAAAGAAAAAAAGAACAAGGCTTATGTTTATAAGGAATGGGGGGATTACAGGGTGGGGGGAGGGGAAAAATGAGAATCAAGTCGTGTCATATTCTGATACAAACTCTCAATGTTAAATGTGATGATGATGTGTATTCATAATGTACCAATAAAAATTTGAATTTTAAAAATCAGCGAATGTTATGTAACCCATTCAAATTTACTTTTAACAAGAACAGAGTTTAAATTCACTTCAGCTTTGCCCTGAAATTATTAGGGATGTGAAATCGCATTTACTTAGTGTAAGGTGCATCCCCATTGCTTTCATCTCATGACATCTACCTCTCACTGTGGCCAGGAAGCCAAATCACAGCGCTACTGAGTAAAAAGCCTTGAACATAGTTTCTCCACGAAGTGCTTGGACCCGGACTCAGGGGGATATTCTAGACTATTAAGCCCTAGTGCTGGACTGGTATAGACGACAGACAAGTGGCAAATGTAACATTTTTGTAGGAAATTGCAGCCAATACTGAGGGAAATATCCCCATTTGTAATTCTCTACATATCCATCTGCCAAGAAAAACTGAACAGCAGCAGCACCAGCTGTTCTTGTTGCTCCACAGATTGTAGGACGTGTTTCCCGCATTAACATCTCACCAACGCTTCCCAGTTGAGTTTACATAAGACAGGAGCTAAGTTGAGAGGGATCTGGGAAAAGAGAAAAATTAACAAGGAAGCTTGATCACAAAATAGGGAGCCAACTACAAGGAGACATCTCTACCCAGGACCAACTGCTCAATCTGAGGAGAAATTAAGGCAAGTAGTGTTCCATAGCCTAGGGAAGCATGTGTCCAAGAAGTGAAAATTGTGTAGTAAGCCTATGATTCAGACCCACCTCCCCTGTTTCATAAAATAGAGGAAGAAACAAGCATAGCAGTTACGTATTAGGAGGAGAAATTTCATTTGGCTCATATTTTAAAGGGATTTGATCTATGCTTGGCAGTCTTCAAGGCAGGCAAGCATTTATGTAGGAAAGACATATTGGACCAAAGTTGCTTAATTTGTACTAGAAAACAAGCAGAGAAAAAAAAAATAATGTCCGCATGGAAAGGATTAACCACCCCAAGGTCACATCTCTATGATGCATCCAGAAAGACGAGGTAGCACTCCCTTGAGCAGCTCTCAAGTCAATTAAGTTGACACTAGGCAAAACATTTAAATTTACAACTTGAGTATGCTATTGATTGTAAGATAAACAAGTGTAAAAACTTACTTCAGGTTGTAAGAGACAGTAAGCACTTCCTTAGTCATCAAACCAGATATAATTTGTATAATATATAATTGTCCCAGCTCCTACTCATACTCCTCTTTGGGCACAAGGGTTAAGTGCTAGGATCTTTAATTTCCTTACCCACACATTAACGTTATGGCATAAATAATACTGCATTATGACCTGCTTGAAGTATTTTATCTTTAGAAATAGAAAATAATTTATAAAGTGTCAACACTAGAAATAATATTTGGCATTATACATAATGCTGTTCTCATTTGTTCTTTCCTGTCATATATTTCATTGGTTTGTAGTTTCAGTGGTGTCACTGAAGCTTTCAAAATGTTTATGTATCCTGATGTTGGAGGAATGATAAACAGGACTTGCAATTATTCATACTCAAAATAAATTTTACTTGAGGTGGAAACTTTTTGAAAATTTTCCTTAGGGGAAAACTTTAAATCATCTCTCTGGGAATTATAATAAATATAGGTTCAGATAAGTAAATGCCTGTTGGTGTTCAGAAAGATAAAGCAGTCAAGCTTGATCTGTAAGATATAGGTTTAGGAGTGTTTGAATAGTACTTTGCTCCTCTTGAGTATCATAATCTGGAAGTTACTTAAGTTCAACATCGTTTTTCCTTCAATGAAATGAAAGGAAGCAGAACAACTTGGAGAAGTAAATGATACACACATAAATCAGGTAAAAAGAATACCAGCTGTAGGAGAAGCATGTGATAAATGCCAATTGTATTTACTTTTTATCAAGTACTTGGGGACGGATCACCACATGCTAATGATTGTTCTGGTTGCTTATATAATATCACAAAGCCAAAAAGATTTAAACAGCTGTCATCCTAAAGACCACTGCTTAATGGAAATAAAATACAAGGTGTAAAATCAATATCACATTATAAAAATTACTGTATAAAGGAGGAAAAATAATCCTCAGGGTAGAGATGAAACTTTAGGTAAGATAGGTTGAAAATTGTTACTGTTAAGCTTATCTATATTTAAAAAAAACCTATGTAGGATAAGAATAAGAAACGAGAACATGTGTATTGCAGGCAGAGTAAACTACAAATGCAAAGGTTCCGGGGCAGAGAGGGGTTTGCACTGTCAGAAGAACCACAGAAAGATGCACGCATCCGAAGAGGAGAGAGTACAGTGCAGGGAAGCACAGGCAGTTAGGGGGCTGAGGGGACTGGGGTGCCGTGAGTGGTGCAATGACTGGATCATCCACAGAATCAAGGCTGAAGGTCTGTGTAGAGCAGAAGCATCACCTGACTTAAAGCTTATCACAGATGCAGAGTTGTTTCTTTCAGAGATCTTCCTGAATGAAGCTGGTGCCCAGTGAGAAATCTTTCCCCTAACCTGAAGGGAGAGGAAGCAAAAAAGGAACACAACATAATATATGTTATGTATTTATATATGTACTTCTAGATATATATCATATATCTATGTATACTATATATGGTATAGTATAGCAGTATACTGTGTAGTACACAGTATATAGTATATATATAGTATATAGTATATATATGTGTATATATATATATATATATATATATACACACACAGTATACATAGACAGATATATAGATATATCACAATACCTAAGGTGAATATACTCATGATTTATCACAAATATGTACTAATAAAAACTCTTACACCTACAGACTTTTAATAAAATGAATAAGCTAATTACAAAGACTTTTTCATGATAAACACTTACTCATACCTAGCAGTAGTTTGTGATACATGTAAAACCATTTAGAAATATGATTTATAAAAAATTCTATCATAAAATATACATAGCTTCTTTTACTTTCAAATCTGAAAATATTCAAAAGAAAATGTTTGCTTCATTTTATGAAACTATTTAGGCAACTTTCAGTGTTGGTCATGTCCACAGCTAAGTGATGGTCCAACGTGGCTGTCCCTCCAGCTGCCAAGTAGTAAATACTCAGAATGGAGACTGCATGAGCCAGTCGACAGTCCTGATGGAAGGCCACCTCGCGGCAGGTTGGAGTCCTTCCTGTCTCTCACATGAACTGAGCTGTCAGAGAAGCAGAAAGTAAATCAGCCAACAGCCCGCTGGCAATAAAGCTCTGCGAGGCTGTGGAGCATATAAATGTTCAGAGCACTTTCTGCCCTCCTCAGAGCAGCTGTACACCAGCCACCCTCTGAGCTCCGTGAGACATCGGGATTAGAGAATTCCACTTCCCCCCAAAGACCAGTCCAAACTGCTGGGAAAGGCAAGGGCTTCAAAGCAACACGGAGATCTGGTCAATGTTCAGCTCACTTCTCAAAGCGTTTTCCTGCTCAGAGATAAGGGTGGAAACTGGTATTCTGAAAGCTTGCAGAATCCCCGAATTGTTCTCTCCTGTTTTTTTGTCTCATACAGAAATTTCAGTCAGTCAGGAGTCATGCTTCCTGCACAGCCGAATACAAACAACTGGCTGGGAAGCAAGACAACAAAAATCCTCACTACTATGATTTGGGGGCTGGCGCACGCATGGGAAACAGATGTGGCGTACAAAGACTGCTATTTCCAGGGTCTTGAACATTTTACAGAGTTTCTGACTGTCAATTGTAAAACTGTGTAACTGTCTGGCAAGACTAGATTCCAAACTAATTTTTTTTTTTTCAATCTGAGAGAAAAACTCCCCCCTCCTCTTTCCTTCTTGGATTAACATAAGATTTCTCAAAATTGCAGTTCACTACCTGCACAGTTACCTCTAGCAGATCATGTCAATGGTGAGAGTTTCACACCTGATTCTAGGACAGATGTTCTTCTGCTAGGGACTGGCACATTAGGGATCCAGGCGTCCTCTTATGTTTCATGAGTAAACATAGCATGTTTCATCTAATCTTAAATCATATAGCATAGGAGGCTACATTCACAAATTCCCTTTTGAAAGAGACCCATAAAGGAAGGTGGTTTGTACACTACTTATGGACTGCCATTTTCTTGGGAGAAAATTGCCTACTCTAAACCAAGAAGAATGCTAGCTGCTTTTAAGTTAGTGGTGTGAGTATTCAATGTAAAGTAAAATGTCAATAATATCTGCAAATGAAGAGACAGCTGGTAGTGAATAACTTCTAGTTTTATGAGTTTAGTCAGTGGGATAACTCAGAGATAAGGGTGGAAAAAAAGTTTCTTTTAAACTTTATTTCCTATCTTTAGAATATTCCTGCCAAATTCCCTTCCCACACTTATCAAGCCAAATAAATCTTACACAGCCCACATTCTCCTACATCTAAACTATTTGGAACTGGCTGCTAGGCAGCACAATGTTCAGCAAAATAAATATTTGTCTCTCTTTTCCACACAGAAAGATACTTGCCATTTTTCTTTCTTTTCCACCCACTCTGTATCTTTATTCATTAGACAGTCACATCAATTTCTCTTTTAAACATTTCTCTCATTTTTGTTGAATTGGATAACTAAAAGGCAAAATTATTTGACAAATTGTATGATTGTTTTAATTCAGGAGCAGTTTGATATGATCTTATAACAATAAGTGACATTTAGCATTTGAACTAAATGCTATAACTAGTTTAGAAAACTATAGTTTTCTAAAAATATAGTCAGTTCATATACAAAAAGCATCATGCCTTCTCCTTGAGCTTGAGCAAATCTATACAACCAGATACGTGTTCATTCTACTCCAGGCCTCTGCTAATGAGTTCTCTGAAATGCTCATGGTCAGCTTCTCCTTCATTGTATCACTCAACTTCTTGTAATTGGTCCAAGTGGCACCTTCTACTCGGCAGAATTTTCCACTTTGGAATGAGTGCATGTATCTTGAGAAATCAGACATCCATATTTACAGTATAAAAGACCTTAAAAAAAACAAAAAAATGAAGTTAGACAACAGTTTACCCAAAGCACTAATTTTATTTTTATATATTTTCCTTTTTCTGGACATTCAGGCTTGAGTCTATTCAAATTTCATTCCATTATACAGTCTATTTGCCCAAGGCATATACAGTTATATTCTTTTCATGCTCAAGTTTCTGTATTGTTTCCCATTATATGTACCTAAATATGTTTGTAGCTTTTTTAAAAAAAGTAGTACAACCGTATTAGAATTAAATGTACATATATATTTTATGTTTTTAATAATTTTATCTCATGCCTTTCATTCAATATTGTTAAATATAAGAATATTGCTATAAATATTCATTTTTTTTCTAGGAGTTGAATGACCTAATTCTTCTCTGTCTCTTATAGTAAATGTATAACAATTAGTCAAACAAGATAATCTCAAAAGGAATATTTACAATTATACTTTTTAAAAATATATGAATAGATAAAGAAGATAGATTTTCTTTAGTACACTGGAGTAGTAGTCAACCATAAACAAGCGTACATTTTAAGACCATACTCCTAAGTGAAATAAATTGACACATGTGTAAGTATCACACTGTCTGCTGTGAGAAATCAAATGTGTAAACAAAGACCAGAATGTGTAATAGATATTGTGAAGTAGGGATAAAATATTCAAGGGGAACTATAAGGGAGAGCTTCAAGTCTGGCTAGGGCAAGTGAACCGTGTGCTTGTCTCCTGAGCCTAAAAGTTGAAACTCTGTTTTTGCCTCCCTGCAGACTCGGAGAGCCTTAGGGGCTTGAGCACCCTCACCCCCATGCTTCAACCTTGTCAGCGGCCATCTTGACAGCCCCACCCCTCCTGTCTCTCACCCATGGCCTCACCTTCCCCCATAGCTCATGCCGTATAGACCACCCACTCACAAAGTTCTCTTATTGGGCAAAACCCTAGGTCAAACCTATAGACCCTCCCTTCCTCCCAGCCTTCACTCTGCCCTGTGACCTTTTGCTATATATGTGACACCTAAGGTTGAATAAATCAGAGTGTTCCAGAAACCTTCCCCAGGGTCTGTGCTTGACTCTGCGCCTCACCCTCTCCAGCTAGGAAAACCACATATAGACAACAACCAACAGAACTAAAGGAATAGGAAGGGGCAAGGAAAAAAGGGAAAAGGAAAAATGGAAATAAACCTGTTGTAAATAAGGAGGGGAAAAAGAGTTAAAGGGAGTGTAGGGGGATGGAGAAAAAAGAAGAATCAACATATATCATGTACAGATATAAATACTTTATGATTAATGTTGTGATGATCAGTTATATATAAAGAACATTAGTGTGTGTGTGTGTGTGTGTGTGTGTGTGTGTGTGTGTGCGTGTGTGTGTGAATGAACTTAGGAGAACTAAAGGAGCTACTTCAGTAACTCTGGGTTCCAATAAGTGGAGAAACTGTGGCCTTCAGGTGCTGGAGTTCAAGTGCAAGGATTAGCTGCTAAAATCTGAAAACAGCAAACAGTGCTGAGGTTTGCAGGCACTGAGGGTCAGGAAGAGGGGCAGAGGCTGCCCTCTCGGGCATGTGACTCTTTGTTCTTTAGTTGTCCCTCCTGTTCCTCAGACCAATAATCTCAACTGGCCTACTCTGAAGTTCACTGATCTCTTTCTTCTCTCAGCTCAAATCTCCCATTGAGCCCTCCGGGACATTTCATTTCAGTTGTAGATTTGAATTTCAGAATTTCTATTTGCTTTGGTGTCATTAATACTTTATACCTATGTGTTGATACTTTCTATTGAGACAGAATTCTCCACATCTGTTTACTTCTTTTAATATCTTTACAATTATTTCCATGTCTGTGATTTCCCAAAGATAGCTTCTACTATTTTTCTACCCCTTTCCCTTTTATGTGGGTCATATTTTATTTTTACTTACATGTCTTTTCAGTGTTTTGTTGAAACCACTTTAGGTGATGGAAGCTGGTTAAAAAAAAAAAAAATCCTATTCACTCCTCACCAGGCAGTTTTGTTAATTTTGTCATTGCCACTGTTTTACTCCCTTTTTGTATAATGACGTTCATGAAATAATTTTGTGAATGCTATGTTTCTTATTACATTTAACTACTGAAATTCCTCAAACCAATAAATCCGCTAGTTTCCACCAAAGAGCATTGTCTGTGTGCTGTGCTCACCTTCAGTGCTCTGCCTGCTGGTTATAACTTTGATTTAGTCTTTAACTCCTGCTGGATCAGAGCTCCAAATTCAGTCAGAAATGAGCAGTCAGAGATCTTGACGAGTTGATGATTTCAAAATCTCTCAGAAGCCCTCTACCGCCATCTTTCTCTCTGGTGTCTCCTGTCATTTGGCCAGCCTATTTTTTAGCTTAATCGTTATTACCTCAGGGAGATAGCTTGTTAAAAATTACCACTGATTGCTTCTACAAGGGCTTCAGGGAGAAAGCTGTTCACAGACTGAGTTTTCTTCTGATTAAAGGAAGACAAGCCTTGCAATGGAGGTTTCCCGGAAACTACCGGAGAGACCCAGAGACCTGATAGTAATGATTGTCTGGGCGGTAGGTTTTGGGGAGAGCTTCAGATTTCTTCTGATCTCTCCAATGACTTCTTAGCAACATATTTTCATGATGAATAAAACTGGATTTTAAAGCTTCTGCAGAAGTGAGGAAAAGGAGATGATGGGAATACACCAGGTTAAATAGGAAGTTTATCTTGTTTAACTTGTTCTCAAGTTAAAGAAACTTGTTCTCAAGTTTCTTCCTTCTTAAACAAGTGTGCCACAAATTATACTAAGTCTTTAGTTCAATCCCACAGTTCTGAAAAAATTGTGTGATATCATTTTTATTGGTATAATTTCCTTTATGGAACAGAGGTCGTTCGGGATGCCTATTCTGCCATTCCTATTGATGCTACTACTCACTAATTTTTACTCTGAAATCTGAAAGAAATGTTCCACCCATCTGTTATTTTTCTGAAATATTTTGGAACAGAATTGACCTCGGCTGTACCAAACGCTCTGTTTATGCCTGGGTGTAGTGTAAATTGGCTTTCACTTTTTTGCACTCTGCTTCTTGCCTCGGGGAACTGGACTTCAAGTACTGCCTCAGGCAGACTTTCCAGGGTGCTGGTTTCCAGGAAGTCTCAGAGGATGCCAATCCTGGAGACCAGAAAGTGGGAGAGAGAAGTGAAGGGAATGTCTTTCCCCACCCCTTAGCGAGATGAGAGTGACTGCCTTCCTATTCCTGGGCCTATCTGTTCTCTGCTCTGCAGAGCTTCTCACAGTCTTTTGCTCCTCTGGACCCTTCAGGCCTCTGAAAGATGAAAGTTACTCACTGCCACTAGCTCTGGACTTGTGTTCTGTGACTTTGTGTAAAGGAGACATCTCCACTCCTGTCCATGGGGGGCTCCACTGGTTCTGAGTTAAACTGACATAATCTACATTAACAAAACAAGAAAACATTTTACAGCGTTTGCAAAACCACATGGCTAAGGCCCAAAGAAATGGTCAATCAGTTATTTATGCACTGAATTGAACAAAAAACAGGAAATTGTGACAACTATGTGGAAAAGTTTTAAAGACAGGGAGTATGCTAACAAAATGCATACAGCATTCTTTTGTTCTATACATATATATTTTTTTTTTTCTTTTGACAAGACCTCACCATATAGTTCAGGGAACCCAGGCTGGGATTTTCAGTGATCCTCTTGCCTCAGCCTCATAAGTGCCAGGAAAACATGCTTGTGCCATCATGCGCAGCCAAGAGTATTTGTTATGATTTTTCTTTCTAAGTGAGCTAATTTTCTTAATGTCTTATCTCTTTCCCATTGGCTTACGGTGCAAGTTCCATTGAAATTAGAGTGTTTCATAATATACAGCTTAATTTTTCAGTATTATTTCAGCTGTTTTCAACATGGGTACTTTTGCCTCAAGAGGACCTTTGGAAATAACAAGAGAATATTTTGTTTTTCAAAAGTTGGTAATTGAGGGCCGGGGAGTTAGCTCAGTGGTTCCGGCACCTGTCTTGCAAGCGCAAGGACCCGGGTTCGATTCCCCGGTAACCACATAACAATACTGGGTGTGGAGACCCACACCCACACCCAGCAGCAACCAGTACCACATACCACAGTGCCGGGCGTGGTGGCTCACGCCTGTAATCCCAGCACTCGGGAAGCAGAGTCAGGAGGATTGTGCTGTGAGTTTGAGGCTGAGCTCAGGGCCAGCCTGAACCACAAAGCAAGACCCAGTCTCAAAAAACCTAAAAAAAAGAAAAGTAGGTAATTGAAGGAGATAAGGTGTTTCTACCTAGAATTTGGTGGGTAGAAGAGTAATACTTTACAGTGTTCAGAATAGCTCTGGCTAGGATGTCAATAGGGCTAAGATTCAGAAACTGGGTTAGTCTGTTTTATCATTCTTATATGTTCCATATGTTTTGTGGTGTTTTTAGCTAGCTTCAACAGACACAGAGCAACATTTGACTTTATATATATATATATATATATATATATATGATCCTTGATGCATTTTTATATTAGCAACAAGTGTATATTAGATCTTGTTTTAGTTTATAAGTGGACAATAATCTGTTCTATGACAGTTTGCCTACTTACAGACAATATATAGGGTATATTATACTATATTTTGTATACTTTGTAAATTTTGTAAACAGAATATTTTTTTGTTTTGAGACAGGGTCTTGCTTTGTAGTTCAGGCTAGTCCTGAGCTCAGCCTCAAACTCACAGCAATCCTCCTGCCTCTGCCTCCCAAGTGCTGGGATTACAGGCGTGAGCCACCACAACTGGCTCTGTGGTATGTGGTACTGATTGCTGACAGGCATGAGTCTCCACACCCAGCATTGCTGTATTTAGTTACCGGGGATCAAACCTGGGCCTTTGTGCTTGCAAGGCAGGCACCAGAACCACTGAATTAAATCCATAGCACAATAGAAGTGTTTTTTTTTTTTTTTTTGAAACAAGGTCTTGCTGTGTAGTTCAGTCTGGCTTTCACCACATTATGTAGCCTAGGCTGGCCTCAAACGTATGGCAATCCTCCTGCCTCAGCCTTCCTAGTGCTGGGGTTGTAGATATGCACCACCATGCCAGTTAATAGAAGCTATGTTTAAAGAAAGTTTACATATACATTTGAATGTCCTGAAATTCATTTCACTAGATGATAAGCTCAGAGTTTTCACAAATCAGTTTGATTTACACTTGCCCCCTCTACTGAACATCATTTTAAATCTCTCTGTAATCCTTTTTATGCTCCGCGTAGAGATGACACACAAAATGCCTTGTACAAATTCCATTTTCTGGCTCTCTTTGACAACTGCTTGGACTCAGTCAATAGGAGCCAGCAGCACAATGTCAGAGATCAGAGAAGAACTAGATCAGGATATCCTTCTCTTCTCCTTGATGCCTTGAGAGACCCTAGTAGAAGCCTTTCCTGGGGTCATATCTTCCTTCTAATCTCCTAACCTTCATGAGGTCAATATTTACCCAGCTCTGCAAATGTTGTTCCTTCCATTGCCCACTGAGGCACAGAAATGAAAACAAAGTCTCACTCATCATGTCCCTCACAACTTCATCACTCTCCACTATTCTCCTTCTTCCTACTGATAACTCTGCAAATGGCTCCTTCACTAAGTTGTTTTCAATAAAATCTTTCTGTGGGCAATATCTGTTTCTAGTTCTGACTCTGATAAGCAAAGCTCTTTGGAACTCTCCACCTCATAAGCCTTAAAATCACAAAAAGGTCAATTTATCTAAAACTGAACACCAGATTTCACATGTACTGCTACTCTCAATTTCTATTACTTATAACATGATTAGATTAAACAGGTACTCATTCTGCTGTAACCGTATTGAACTGCCACTATTGATTCTTTATCTTACAAGAAAGCATGAGAATTTTATACGCTCAAATTTAAAACCTAGAAGTTACTTGTCTTTAACTGGGTTATTTCAAAGGCAGATCTTGAAAAAACATGTTTTATTTTGGAAGTAATCACATGAATATGGATAGAGTGCTTTAAGTAAGAAAGGCAACTAGTAGAGTGAGTTGTTAAGCAAGTTGCCCCATGGGCAATGAGAGCTTTATCTCGTTAGTATTACCCATTAAGGAAGTCTGCCAGACAGCACAGGACTCACAGGGCTCTAACCAACTGGCAATGAAATGAGATATTTACCTTTCTGATCCCCATCTATTGTTTGGGGGACCAGTTTCCATTCATATTATCTCGGAGACTCCACACTTGACTTATAAACCTAATAAGTGTGCTCCCCCATTTAAAAAATTAAATAAATAACACAAAACAGATACAGAGTCACAAGGATTTCAAGAAGCAGATTTCAACTTTGAGGATGCGGAAGTGTAGGAAATGGGCACCAACAACTACAATGCTATATCCCTTCTTTCTTATTCATTTTCTATATCTAATTAATCACTAAAATGTGAAAAGATTTATTTTCAAAAGTTTTCTTGGATACTTTCCTTATCTCTTCAGTTAGCTTTCTGATACTAAATAATAAATGAACACAAACTTAAACATTAAAAAAATGTTATCTTACAATTCTTATCCGATTCCTCTGCTCACAGGCCCTGCCGCATTCCTTTCTGGACCCTGGGTTCTTTTTACAAGCTAATGTGGATATTGGCACAACTCAGTTCCCTGTGGTTTTGTGTCTGAAATTCCTTTTTTCTCATTGGCTGTCAGCTCATGGGGTACTCATATCTCCTGGAGTTTGCTGATTCTGCCAAGCAGCTTTCTCCTTGCACAGCATAGCAGAATGCTAGTTCAAAACCAGTAAATAGGAGTCTGACTCAAGTCACCTCGTATGGGCCGTTATGTAAGATAACATCATCACAGAAGTGACAGCTCATCATCTTCGCCTTATACTACTTATTTGTTCTACTTATAGTTTCTGTCCACTATTTAGGGGAGGGAATGGTACGAGGACATAATTTACTGGAGCTTACCTTTGGGTATGCCTGCAGTGCTGACTATCAACTTCTTATTTTAACTGGCCTCTCTCAACTCAAAAACTGAAATAATTTTACATCTGAGAGTCCAATCCAGCCTACATCATTATTTTCAGACCCGAAACTTACCATGACTTACCAAAACTAACCACAAGATGACTGACAATTTATTTATACAGCTACTCATTACAAGATATTTTAATGATTTCTTTTCTATCTAATGAGCCCCAAACTTTTCACACAATAAACTAAGTCTTCTATAATCTAGATCAGGGGTGGTGAACCTATGGCACACGTGCTGCAGTGGGGTGTTTGTGTCATGGAGAAGTCTGAAAGCTTCCTCATCACTGATCTCGTGCCTCCTTCACTTCAAGCTTCATCTCTCCTTGTTCAGACTCCTCACCACAACAAAACTGCAGCTTTCTGTATGCATCCTGCTGTTTGCCATCTTCTTGTCTTTATCTATCTGCTGACCCTTTTGCTGTTGCAGGGCATGCTTTTCCCCCACCTGCTACTTAACATGTATGACTTAGCAAAGGTCACAGGAAGCCTGTGTGGCTCCCAAACCTTTCCAACTGCCTTAGATCATTTCTGTTCATGGTATCTTCATAGCTATCCATACCTTCAAAATGCATTCATCATTCTGAAATTTCTCTATTCAGCTTATTACTGACAAGTCTAGAGGTAAGAAGTGTGTTTGTCTTTCTGTTCTATGCCTGACTTGAGACCTCAGCACACCATTGTTGAATTAATGAATGTGGGCTGAGGACATAGCTCAGTGATAGACCTAGGTTGGATTCACAGAGCTACAAAAAAAGTTAAATTTAAAAATATTAATTAATTAATTAATTATCATGAGCCAGTCATGAGCTGTGAGGCAACAATGGATAGCAAAAATAATTTAATGATAATTAGAGGTATCAAGCATGGAAAACTATGATAAATATTAATTGCGTATTTCATTTAGAATGATGTTGACCAAGCTTTGCTTTATTATTCCAGAATCCTTCATCAATGTTTGTAAGACATCTCCTATGGGAAAAAGAATGTTCAGAGAAATAAGTAAATCTAATATATTCCATCTAATAATGAGAAGATGAAAGGGGATTAAGATCCAGATCTGAAACACCAGATGAGTATCTTTATCTGATTAACTGATTATCTTAGACCAGAACTGATTTTTATCATCATGCTATTGTCTGGGGCTGTAGACATATGAGGTCTCTAGATGTCCCATCACAAGTGCTTCCCAAGTTCATGCACCATGGCCCTTCAATGTTGACACAGGAAGACTGAATAGACGAAAGCCACAATATATTTTTAATTTCTAATTCCTTGTAATCTATTGTTGAAATACTTTAGCATAATAAAGAGTGGGATGTCAGTCCTTTATCGCCTGCTGGTTGCATCCCTCAAGTCATAATCCCTATGACAATAACCTATTGCAGAGAACTTTGCTTTGATAAATCTCCTTAAACACAATCCTTTTACATTCTATTTGTACCATACAATTATTTAATCTTCCTTTCTTTCATGGCATCCTTTCACACTTCCTGGAGCTTCTTAAACTTGTAATTCAGCTTCACCAGTATAAAGACAAAAAAGCCCCTCAATTGCAGTTTAAAATCATGCCACTGTTAACCCGAATCTCCTTCAATAGCTCTAAAATATAAACTAAGCCTCCATTCATTGTATCTGAAAGAGATTTCTTTTTCTGGGACTCACTCTTGGTGCCCCAGGGCCTCCCCAGAAGTTCACAGTGGCCATCTGGTTGCTGTGCCTTCCCAGATGGGTTTCTTAGTACAAATTCCAGGGATTTGGAAAAAGGAGAGTGAAGAGACAGTTGGTAGCTAAATTTTAAATTTACAATGGGAACACAAATGCATATTTTCCTTGTCTCTCAGCTTCACTATCACCTGCAGAAGTTGTTTATGCCTAGAACAAACTGCACCTTTGTTAACAATGTTCTATTATTGTAACAATGCTTTGTTGCAGTGCTTTATGATTTCCTAATAAAAAAATACTATGAGTTAAAAAGAATTGAAATAAGTGTGACTGATTCATTGATATGTTTTCTTAAATCTGTCGCAACTGTATACACAGATATCTGAATTATCATGAAATAATAAGTTTACATGAAGGATTGTATGACAAGATAGAGATGGATAATGAAAAGAATGTTACAGACAGCACCTATATAGAGTTTAAAATGTCCTGAGTGGGCAATGTCCTGAGTGATTTACACTAGCTGAACACTAGGTAAAATCTCAGCAAGTTTACATATTTCATATGAAATTTTGGAAAAATTATAGGTTGATATACACACAAACAAAAATAAAACAGCAGAGATCCTATACACAGCATATCATGTTTTCCGCAATGGTAAACTATCATTACCATGTTGCTGGAATTAATGTTATCCTCTGACATCACTCAGATTTTCCTAGTTTGATTTAGACTCATTTGTGCCGGTGTGTTTTAGTTTGCATTACGTGAAGATCCACACATCTATCACCATGGTCAGGAAACAGGCTGGGCCATCATCACTCAGAGGACGGCTCCTGCTGTGCTGCTGAAGTCGCACCACATCTGCCCACTGCATTTCATGCACCACAACTGCTACTGGATCCACCAATTCTAAGTGTTTTCATTTTTAAATATTATGTAAATAGAATTAAATAGAACATGTAACGTTTTAGGACTAGCACTTTCAACTCAAATGTATTTTCTATAGTATAATCCAAGCTGTTTCATAGAATGATAGTTGATTCCTTTTTTAAAAAAATATTTCATCCTATACCTTTTAAACTATCTAATTTATTAGTGTAAACTTGTTAATAGTATTTTCTGTTATCTTTTAATGACTGCAGGATCTGGCATGCTGGTCTCTATTCATGATCCTGATGATTTCTGCCATCTTACTTCTTTTAATTTGGTGAGATTTCATTGAAGTTAATTATTAATATTGTTTTAAAGATTTGGTCTTTTGTTTCATTCACTTCCTCTATCATTTCAATATTTTCTAATTTCATTGATTTCTGTTCCATATAATTTCCCTCCTTCTGTTTGTTTTGCTCTTATTTTTCTAGTTTCTTGAAGCAGAATCTTGGATTTTTAAAGTGGGAAATTTTTTCATTTCTTTTCTTTTTCATTTTTTGGTACCAGGGATCAAACTCAGGACCTTGAACTCATGAGGTAGGCCCCAGAATTACCAAGCTACATCCTCAGCTTTTTCATTTCTAATGTAATCATTTATCGTGTTAAGTGTTCTGCTCAGCACTTCTTTGCCTGCATCCCATATATTTAGATAAACTGTATTTTTATTTTCATTTAGTTCTATATATTTTTAAATTTTATTTGACCTGTAGGTTATTTAGAAATGTGTTGTTTATTTTTAATTTGTTTGAAATTATTTTGTTACTGATTTTTAATCTGATTCCATTGTTATAGAACAGATTCTACATTAATTGAATTTTAAACACATTAGTTTAGGTATAATCTATTATTCATAAATACTATTCATGTTATACAAAATTAGATTCCCTTAATAAAGAGCTGAAAATATTGAAAAGGAGTATCCTTTGATGTCCACAATGACCATGGTCTGAGATGTGATAAATTTTGACAATATTTTTGAGAGGCTCATAACTGCTTTCTTCTAACCCACATTTCCTTGCCCACTTCCGATCACCAGTATCATGACTCTAATTGATCTTATTCCTTGATATCTTAATTAAAATGAGATATTTGTATAACAGATTTAGTAATTTTTGTGTAGGTAGACTTCAATCAATTGATATTTATATTCCATTTTATGAGTTTTCAGTGAAGACATTGTACAACTGGTAAGTCTATTCCTAGGAATAAGACAAGTAACTTATTTAAAAATGAAATATTTTCTTTATTTCCACACTTCTGAATATTTTTTCTGACTTTATCAAGCAATTTTTATACTAACAAAAACTAGGTGTACTTACATAAGCTAATATCATATAGGAATACAAAGAGCATGATCTATATTTTAAAAGTCTGAGTTTATTTACATCAACCTATTTACCTTTTATACTGACATTTCAGTTAATGTTAGTGGAAAAATTATCAAAAACAAGCAAGTGTGTTGACTTAGCTATTCAGTAAGAATTCTGGCAAACAATGGCTTACAGAGGTGGATGGTATTGGGGGTGATATAATTCTGTCAACAGCCAAACTGTCTTCCCAGAATCCCACTGTTAGGTGCATAGAACTCACAAATAGAATCTTCTAGGAGTAATGTTAGCTTCTCTATATATTTCTATCTAATTCCACATATGTCTTATGCTCCTCCCATTGTGACAAAAGTGTAGTAATATTTTAGGAAAATACCTAATTCTTACTGGGAAAATAAAATGCGTGTTTTCATTCTGAAAGTTATATAATTATTTTGTTGCTGCTATTTGGCTTATCCAACTATTGTGTATTTCATGTTGATGCTGCCAAAGATAAATTGGGGATATACTCATTACTGAAATATCCCTAAAACAATATTTCATTAAAAGTCCATGAAAAGGAAAAAGTACTCCCAGTATCCAAGTTATATAAAATATAATGAAAATTATACATGATAGTAATATTTCATTAACTTTCCAAATGGTGTAACATTGTAATTTATTGTACAAATTTTTTTTAAAAATATGTAAAACACCTTACTATATACAACTATTTTACATAGAACTTACTAGGCAGTCAGACATAATTGGGCCCTCAAAGGAGTCAGTGCAAAAGATGAGAGCACATCAAAACTGAGACTGTAAGTGCATCTAAATATGGCCGGACTCAATCTACAGACTCAGTGATCTGGCCTGTGTGCCTTCTTAAGAGATAAAGAGCAACTTAATAACCAATACTCAGTACTGTAAGTTCAGGCATCAGACACTTAGGTGTAAGACCGCAACATTTAGACCCATTTTCCCAAATCTTTGTGACCCTATTCAAAAAAGTCTTTATTCCTTCTTTTAGAAGTTATAGACAATCTAAAGGGAATGGGGCTTGCCATACATGTGGCTGCGTGGCTTGCTTCCCCATTGGACTAATATTAGCTAAGTGACTACACTTATAATCCTATTGGTCTATTGCAGTTTGACCCCTGTTGAATTCACCATGTGGTTTTGCACTATAAAACATTCTTGGAGAAACAGCTTTGTAGCAACCCCTTCAGAACCATTCCTGTCTCTCAGGAAACTTCTCTCAATAAACTTTCCTTACTCTTAACATCCTTAGTCCTCAAAAGTCATATTTCAATATTTTGGAGATGAACTCAGCACATCTGATATCTAGCATGTTGGGAGCTATGCATTTTCCCCCCTCACTAACTTATGTGCCTTCAGTATGTACACAATACATGCACAGCATGATACAGCAAATATAGACTGTCCTAACAAAATTAATAACTCATGGCATTTGGGGAAAGTTCTGAAAAGATTGTTTGAATGCCATTTCAGTATGAAATTAAAGCAAACTAACAAGAATCCTAAGCGTAAAGATACAGTGAGAAGTTTTAATGCTAAAAAGAAGCATTGTGGCATTTTAAAATTAAGATTAACAATCTCAGCATCACTTCCATAACCTTTGACACCCACGGCTGAACTGCTTCTCTTCGGTTGTCCAGTTACAACAATACCAGCTCCTGTCTCATTCAGAGAATGGAGATTTCAAAGAGCTCACAACTGATCCTCAGGAATCCAAAAGGAAATATCCAGTAGGTGTGATATATCCACATGTGAGGCTTCCAGGCAGACCCAGAGCAGACTGAAGGCTCCAAATTGCTGGAAATTCACTTAGTGCACTCTGTCCTTCTCCCCAGCGTCTACACAGGAATGATTTAGGGATACAAGCTGCCATGTCTTGATTTAGAACTAAAACCTTAGTTGCCATAAAACCCTTGGCCTGGCAGAAGTTCCTGTTATCTTCACAGAAACTTCAGCAATAGCAGGCACTTAAGTCCTCACTATTCACATAGAACCAGCTTATCACTGTTCTGGTCAGCTGTTCTGTTATTAGAATTTGCATTTAGACTATTAGAGATAAGATCCTGTGCTTGGAGGAAGCAGGTGTTAAGAGACCCAACAAAAAGCAGAGCTGTTGGAGGGCTGTGGCATTGTGTAGGGTGAAGCAATCAATTTTACTGCAGTACACTGTTTCTCCTCTTCCTAACAGCTGCTCAGAGGATAGCAGGGGAAGCTACCCTGCTGAGCAGCTTTGAGTCAGAGGATGGAAAATCCACCTCATTTCCAGGCTGAAGGGTCCCACATTAAAAGACCATAAAGCTCAAGTCATTTAAATAGTAGCTCCAGGGGCACATTAACTTTGCCTTCTTACAAACGTCTGCTAATATAGATCTCAAAGACAGGGTGCTTGCCATTTCACCATTCAATACAACATAGCAGGTTTTGAAATTTGTTTTATTGCCTTACACATTTCTACCTACCTGCACACACACACAAACACACACACACACACACACACACACACACACACACACACACTCGATTAAATGGAAAATAGGCATGGCATCACATTGAAGCCGCTGTCAATTCAATGTAAATCTGTCAGTCACTTTGAAACTTTCACAGAAAAGGAGACATTTCATCATTTATTTTAGAACTAGTTTAATATATTACCATACATACTGCTACAAATTTGGAGGAGAGGAGCTTTACATTTTCTGGATTGTTAATTTAGAATGACTTTTGTACTAGATAAATGCCCAATAAGGACAAATTTGAAATATAAATTGGTCTCTGAGAATGCTGCTGAGTTAAGTGGTTGGCTGATGGTGGGCTTGTGAGCTGTAGTTTTCAGGCAAGTTTGAACTGATTCCCAGACAGACTGTTCTGCTGCTGTCAGTTGGATGCTCTCTAGAGAGATCCATTGAGGGGTGTGGCTTATAGGTGCCGCACTGTAACTGTAAACTACTCGAGAAAAGACAAGAGAGTGGGATTTAGAGATATGTCTGGCAGCTCAAGTATCTGGTTTGAATGCTAAGTGGCAGCTGAGACAACTGGTCATAACTTCGAATTCCCAAAGGGACAGGGATTTTTCACAAAGACTGCTAGGTTCTTGTCTATTTTTTCAGACTAGATAATGTAACGTTTCTCAACAAGATCATTATTGAAAAGTTTTTAAAATAACAGAAAAATTATTTTGCACCCAGGGCAAATTCAAAGATCGGAAGACTAGATTTATAATCAACATTCTTAAGTGGAATTATGTAAACCTGAATGTGTAATGTGCAAGCTGTTAACATTATATGTAAATGATAACATTAGATATAAAATATCTGGATTATTGGATTCAATTATTGCAATATTTTATATAGTATAGACATTAATGTACATATATTTCATACCAGTTTACCTTTAAATATGCCCACAATAAAAAGTTATAACTTCGCTTTATTTTAAGCAACCATTGTTTTTATTAATTATTGAAATTATGACATTAGATATTCAAATAGAAAAGAGATCAATAAAATAATTTAATTATTTGAAATATAGGATTTAGAGATGACTATAAACAAAAAGAGATTGTAAAACAGCACTAACTGATTTTTTTAAATTAAGAACATTTAATGTTAGGAATTATCTATAAAAATTTAAATAGTGATAGAAATGTATGTGGTATACAGAAGTGGATTTTTTCCTACATGTTCTTTATTTTGCTTTGTTGGGTTCCATTCATTTGTCTAAATAGTAAGTAAACAATTTGCCTAGGCAAAATTTTATTAGTCTCATTATAAAGAAAACCAAGAAAGTTGTTTAATGTATATGTCCTACTTTCTAATGTTGTGACAACAATTTGAACCTCTAGCAGATGTTATTTCAGTTTTAAAACAAAAAGTGTCTTTTGTCTAAAACCAGAGAATCATATGTAGGGCACTTTTCATGAAGAACTATTATATGGGATCTTTGGCAGAAATCACAAGTTGGAAGAACTTGCCGTGGACTGGACTTTGGACACTGTGCGGGATAGAAGGAATAGACAGCATTCCTTCGTCCTCTCATACATCTGCCTTTGTCCTTACTTCTGTGTCTGCTGCCTCCAATCCCACAGCTCATCAGCTACACAACAGCTGTTGGACTGTCTTCCTGAAGATGCTTAAGCCACAATCCTGAAACATCACCAAAAAAGAAATACTAATCTGTTAACATCATCACTCTTCAGGCATGCTGCGGCTGAGTCTTGGAGAAAGTCAAAGTGATTCATAAACGAACTAGCTCACCGAAGGGCTTCCACTTCATACCTTGTGTCCATTCTAAGGTGAAAACAGTATCCACAGATTTATGTAATTCTTGCCTTAACCCCATACATTTTGAAAATTACGAAGGGTAATGGATAAAATGGGAAAAAATAAATATTGGGTAGGTATGATACTTACCATATGTACTAGATTCCAAATAATTTTCATCAAGCCTTAAAATATTTCAAAAATTTCAATATTTTGGCCTCAAAAATGCTCATTAAACATTGACTCATACCTTAAAAGTCATATGTTTTCCATTCCATGTATTTGTTAGTTCAGAATATGTACAGTGGAATTTAGTAAAAACCTGTGACAGTGGAGCACATCGGGAGAAGTCCAGGCTTACAAACTGCCACCATTGTTTAGAGTTGCATAGCACAAGGACAGTTTTATAAACAAAAAAGAGATTATACAGTAGGAGTTTA
The DNA here is from genome assembly GCA_004026965.1 of Petromus typicus. Classification (NCBI taxonomy): domain Eukaryota; kingdom Metazoa; phylum Chordata; class Mammalia; order Rodentia; family Petromuridae; genus Petromus; species Petromus typicus. The sequence continues at coordinate 47,344 of PVIR01005414.1, forward strand.
CTAAGAGCTGATTTTATTCTATGTAGTTCAAAGATAAATTCTATATCACCAGTGCCATGCTACAATCCTGAAAAACATGTAAGATCACTGAAAAGGTCATTGTACATGTAGAATGCAATTTTTGATGGATTTAAAACCATTATGCATTCATAAATTACATACACAGAGGACTCTATCACAAACTTGATTGCTTCTGAGAACTGGGTGTAACTAAGTCAGTACAGCTGAGAGCTGGATGTTCACCTAGGTACACACTATTGATAACAAGAGGCAGATGAAGCTTCCAACAACCTAGTTAGTCCCAGGTGTTCATATATCAGGCCAGTCGTAACTTGAGGCCACTGTATAATTCAAGGAATAGATAGAGACCTCTTTCAAGTATCCAAAAGAACAAACGTATGAGCACACTAAGTTACCTTTGAGATTATTCAGAGCAAAGAACAGCTACAAAAACAAAGTTTGTTTTTATGTCATTGTTAACTGAATTGTGTCTCAAAATATTCTGTTTAAATCCTAATCCCAGTACCTCAGAATTTGAACCTATATGAAATAGGACCTTTAAGATGTAATTAAGGTAAAATGAGGCTATCTGTGCAGACCCTATTCCATTAAGACTAGTGTATTATAAAAAGAAAAATTAGGACAAAAACACACAGAAGACCATGTGAAGGAAGCAGAGAACAGACATCTAATTATAAGCTACAGAAAGAGGCCTCCAGAGAAACAAGACTGTTGAGCCTGCCAGCTCACATTCTAGCATCAGAGTTGCTACAAAATATATTGTGTTTTTTAAGTCACTCCTTTTATATTACAACACCTCTAGCAAAGCTGTAGCAACATCTCTAGCGACACATCATTTCTTTTCAACATGTTAGTTATAATAGAAAGCCACTCTTAAGGTCAACTGACTTATTAAAAAATTATGACTTTAAGCATAATTTACTGCATTTCAGTAAGATCCAAAAATTACACTCAAAATATAAAATCCCTTAATACTGCATAGGGAAACCAGTATTTTTTAAAGACCATACTATAAAAATTAATACACAGATTTAATGCAAGCCAGTCAAAATACTAATGGAACTTTTCACAGACCAAGGAAAAAAATCTTAAAATTTGTAGGCAACTGGAAGAAACCTAGAATAGCAAAAGCAGTGGTGATAAATAAGACCAAAGAAGCTAGCATCACAATCTGGGGTTGCAGGATCTATTACAGAGCTACAATGAAAAAAACAGTGTGATACTGACACAAAAGTAGGTAAATGAATCAAAGTAGAGCAAAGCAGATAACACAAGACTAACCCCCACCACACTCAGTCACTCAGTCTTTGGCAAATGGCTGAAAATATACACCAGAAGAAAGATAGACTATTCAGCAAATGGTGCAGGGAAAAAATAGTTATCCCATGTAAAAGAGTGAATCTACACCCACTTATCTGATCACATATTAAAATAAAATTAGTATTGATCAAAAGCCTAAATACTAAAACAGAAACAATCTGCTAGAAGGTAAATAGGTAAAACTCTTAAAAACATAGGCATAGTTAAGGACTTTCTAAACAAAACTTCTTTTGTACAAGATATAACATTAAGAATCAACACATGAGATTATATCAAATTAAGAACTACTGTACAGCAAAGGAAACAACCAATGCTGAGAAAGACAAACTACAGAATGAGAAAAATTTTTCAGCTACTCTTAAGAAATAGACTAATAACTATAACATATAAAGAATTCAAAAATGTTAGTCTCTTCAAAAGGAAAAGCCCAGTCAAAAAAAAAAAAAAAAGTTTCAGTGAAGTCAGTACACATTTCTCAGAAAATGAAGTACAATTAATCAGTAAATAAATCAAAAAATAAAAAATGAAGAAATCAAATTAACAAGACAGATTCCATCTTGTTCCACAAAGAACATTTGTCATTAAGAAGCAAATAATAATGAATGCTGGCAAGGTTACAGGGAAAAAGAAACTTTCCACATCATTGGTGGGAATGAAAACTAATACAACCACTATTAAAATCACTATGAAAATTGCACATAAGAAAATCTTAAAACTAGAAATTCCATTAGACTAGGTATTTTCCCAAAAGAGTATTTTCCCAAGAGAGATACATGCATAGCCATGTTTACAACCACACAACTTATAACAGATAAATCTTAGAAGTGGCCTAGATGATTGTAAAGAGATGAATGAAGAAAATGTTGTATATAAACAAAATAGATTACTCTTCAGCCATAAGAAGGGTAAATTTGAGTCATTTCTAGGAAAATGGACATACTTTGAGACCATGATATGAACAGAAATGAATCATACACACAACCATAAATATTGTACGGTTCCTTTCAATAAGAAATCCAAAGTGTGGATATTAAAGTGTGAAGTAAAAGATAGATAATACAAAATAGAGAAATAAATCCTTTGCAAAAGAGAAGGAGCTCTAGAGATGGAAGAGGGTGGGAAGAGAGAGCAAGTGAAAGTTAAAAGAATTATGTTGTATTTAGTCTAATGAATATATAGCAAATATGTTCTAATAAACATAAGAAGGAAAAATAATAAAGTGGAAAACATTGAATTCAAAAGGAAACATTAGGAAAAAAATTGAGTGTAAAGGTTTAACCAAGAAAAAATGACATAAGAGGAAAATATGTGCAGAAATAAATAGCATGTATTCACAGTGGTAGTAATGAGCTGCAATTAAAAGTGATATGAAAATATCAAATGAGATGACATCTTGATAGTCTAGTATTGAATAGCATAAAAAATCCAATGGTAACTATGAATATTTTGGTTTTAAATTCATCATTAGAATAAAGTTTCTTTAACAAAAATCTTATTTGGATTTTTTGTAGAATTTGACATTAGTGAAAAATTTACAAGTTTTTAAAACCTGCAAGTGTATAACATATTTATTCCATAGAGTTCACAAAACTAGTCTTAGAAGTACATACAAGTAAATAATTTAAATACAAAAATAAGCACAGCCTACAGAATATATATATTCAACTTCTATATGTAATTCCACACCAATGAATGATACATTGAAAGTTTATATTTTTTCTGGTTTTTCTTCAGATAACTTTTACTATTTATGCTTGTTATGACTAAAGAAAAGATTGACAGATTGCTGTATCTAAGCATAAATGAAAGTTTAACTGGTAGTTTCATAAGATGTGACAAAATAACCTGAAAGATAGTATAGGAGCCATGACAAAAAGAAGAAAAAATAAACATACACGGTGGGGAGATAATTTAATGTGAAATAGGATTTGAAAAATAACAAAATATAGTTAAAGTAGTTTTCTTAATAATGAAATGGCTAGGTATTTTCAAGGAAAAGAAACACAGAAATAGTCAGCTAATCCTAAGAGGAAGAAAATATTTCATCTGTTTATCCCAAACCTATTTTTCTGTGAAGGTGGCTGGTAATCAAGTCTCTAACACGTGACTTTCATATTTTTCATCCTCACTTTGTCAGTGATTTAATACTGAGAACTTTTTTCATTTTTAACTTTACATCTTCCATACTTTCATTAGCGGAGTAGAGTAATTAACAAGGATATATATCTGGATTCTTATTCCATGTCACTATGCAGTTGAATAGAATGTACTGCTTTATGGAATAGGTTCACATAACAGTGTAAGAAGGCATTCCAACCAAACATAACCAGAAGAAAAGTGAAAAATATAACAAATGTTGAATGCTTTAAATAAGCATTATAGATCACCTCTGTTTGTTATGAAATCACCATATAGGGCCAAGAATTTAAACAAAAGAGTAATAGAATGTGATACTGATGTTACCGGAAAGAACAGAATGATGCAAAAACATGTAGCTCTAAGAGTAAATTTGAATGGACCTCTTAATATGTCTGAGACACTTTCTTCTTTTTCTTTGGGTACCATTATTCAAAAGCCTGTTATACATCTAAAAGTATGTTAGATATCTCTGAAAAATAACCTTCAGCCCTCAAATTATCATAATATAGATCTCGCTATTTTCTTTCCTACCAACAAGTAGATAGAACAAAGATCAATGATTTTAGGCAGACTGGATGTCTTTTTTATTCCGGGGAACTACTTCTGCTTTCTCACCAGAACACCTCACAGAGTGTAGATGCAACAGTCTCTGGAAAACACTTCAAAGGGTTAAGGGTTGTCTCGTTTTTGACAGATAATAAAATTTAATTTTACAGTCCCCTCATCTGCTCACTGCGTTGCTCTGTAAGGCAAAGCAACTACAGCTCGTGCGCAGGCTTCCCTCGGAGATGAACCTCTCACTCACAAAAAACGCGCTCAGCAAGCCTGGCGCAAACTGAGTTTCTAAATGATCCGCCTGGGAACAGACATTTCCCTAAAGATGACGCGCTTTCCAGGAAGAGTTACGATTTTTATCCTCAAATGTGACTTTTATAGCTTTATTACGTTGTGTCAAGAAGAAAGAAAGAAAGAAAGAAAGAAAGAAAGAAAGAAAGAAAGAAAGAAAGAAAGAAAGAAAGAAAGAAAGAAAGAAAGAAAGAAAGAAAGAAAGAAAGAAAGAAAAGGAAGAAAAAAAGAAGCAGGGCCGGAGATTTAGCTGAGTGGTTTCAGCATCTGTCTTGCAAGCTCAAGGACCCGGTTGGATTCCCAGTTAACCACATACAATACTAGCGGTGAAAACTCACGCCCAGCTGCAACCAGTACCATATACCACAGTGCTGGGCATGGTGGCTCACGCCTGTAATCCCAGTACCTGGGAGGCAGAGGCAGGAGGATTGCTGTGATGTGAGTTGAAGGCTGAGCTCAGGGCCAGCCTGAACTACAAAGCAAGACCCTGTCTAAAAAAAAAAAAAAAGCATTCCATATTTTAAAGAATTCAGTGAAGTAATCCACTGGATTACTTCTGTAGAGATCTTTCTTGGTCATTTTAATATGTAATTGACATTGCTCATTCAACTCTTTTATTTTCCCTTAGCAATAATTTTTCTGTCAAGGGAGCTTTCTTCTCTGCAAAACATAATTCTTTCAGATTAATTTTATAATTTCCAAAGTGCCTCATAACACTAGCGTGTTTGGAAGCTGATAAAGTCAACATCTATAAAATCTGACTGATGGGGAAAAAAACTTACATTCTACTGACTATATATTTATATTCTCAGATTGTACCCATGAAAGTTTTTATACATACAAAGTCTTGAGTCTCTCCTTAGAAAACTTTGTATTGTCATTATTATTCTCACACTTTAAATGTTTTCCTATATGCTTATTAATATAATATAGAATTTATCACATTCCTGTGGTGAGAGTGTGGAAAATAAGAGTAAGGTGTCCTTATTTTATCTCCATAATTCCAATTTATTAAAAATAACTGTGATAACTGATGGCCTGCAGTGAAAATTAGGCCACATGCAAATGTCAGATAAGAAGAGTAAGTCATTCTACTTAAAGTTTAAAGCTGACTGTAACCACACGATGAATTTATCTCCTCTTGGCCCAAGATCTGTCAGACATTTAGATACAGAATGCACATATAGGCATATACATATCAAATTTAAAGATGCATGCCCACAATATTTAATTGTTCTAAAAGATTTAATTTTAATTAAAAGATTTATGATTAAGATAGGAGGATATAATTTAGTAGATTATTACAACATTTTGGCCTGTTTGGTTCTCTGGAAATAATCCAAGTAGAACTTTAAAACAAATCCCTTTACAAATGATCAAATAAAAGAAAATTACCAATTTTGACTATTTATGACTCTGCTAATGTTAATATATCATATAAAAACTGCACTCAGAAACAATTTTCAATTTTTAGATTGAAAAAGAAAGACACAAGTTAAATATTTCCCTTGCGATCAAAGTGCCATGAACTTGAAAAGATTTGCAAAGTGGAAACAGGTGTAGTCAACTGTTGGAGCATTTTTAAAATTGTTTGACACGTTATAATAGTGTGATCCAAAGCTGAAACTTGACATTACTATAAGTATTGGAAGATCATAAATCACTTTAGACAGCACACCGTGGCCTTACCCCTTTTACACTGGTCGTATTATGTAACTAATATTACCATGTATTAGGGAAACAAAAATATATGAAACTTAACTAATAAAATTTAAACTTAGCTTTACACACACGCATACACACACATTATTTCCATAATGTTTCCTGTGTGCTCAATACTTTGTAATTTCATACTCTTCATATAGCAGCTAAAGTGTTTTTCCTGCTTCTACATACTTAGATATTTTGTTGAAAGCTAGGTATTTTTGAATAATGATTTCAAGTAGAATTCACAGACATTCAGATTCATAGTTGATTTAATTGATGCAAATGGAAAATACAAAGAAATTGGAACCCGTTAAAACAGTTATTTTTATATTGATTATGTTTTTGTAAGAAAGGATAATTTCATACAAATGCTAACAATTTCAGTTTTTACAATGACTTTCTTTCCCCAAGATCTTAATTCCCCTCACCCCATGGAACAAATTTGTAACGACTTTATCCTGAGTATCTCATAGTGACACTGTGATTATAAAACAGTTCAGGTCAGGAGAACGTTACACAGAACACTGATTCCTTCCACTGTTTTCTACACTGACATCCTCGATCCAAGCACGACTATTCAAACATCAGCACTCATGCCAAATAACTACTCATAATAGCTCAAAAGCCTCTTGTATCAGACTTCAACATAAGCAACCAGAACAAACTAAATTCGTTCTTTTCCATTGAAAGTAGAAAATTTAGTATAATCCAAAAGTATTTAAATATTTAGTCATTAATTAAGCAATTTGGCTTAGGTTAACACAAAGGCATCTTTAAAAACTTGACTCAAAACATACATATTATATCAAATTTTCAAAGAAACAGTCCAGTTTCAACAATATCTTTTTCTGTATGTTAGTTTTCACTTGTCTGAGTTTTGCCCTATCTGGTCCCAAGAGATTTACTGCTGGATGTCAGCTCAGCTCTTCCATTTTTTTTTTAAAATCCTTCATTCCAATTCAGTTAGATAAGTACATTATGTTAAGCATGAAAATCACCACAATGTGTAACATTTCAGTCTGTTTCTTAACACCTGAAGACACTAACAATAGATGGTATGACTTGACTTTTTCTGTTTTCTAAAGAGTTCCATATTATTATAAAATCTTCAAGATCTGAACACATTTTATGGATTGACATTACTCAAACAGTCTCAAACAGGAAAATATCAGTATGATCCTCTCAAACTATGCACAGTGGCAGCTGGGATTTATAACAACAAAAGAAGAGGAAGATAAATAAAATACATGAATTAGAAACTTCAAGAAACATACAAATCCTTAGAAAGTCTTATTGTATCTCAGACAGAATATTGTCCTTTCAAAACCTGCCAGATCATGCCAGATCATGACAGATATTATATCCAATTTAAAACTCTGGCACTCTGAAGTTGTTATCTTTGAGGTCCTTTTGGCTTCTAAGTTATTTTGTTGTTGCTGTTGTTCTGTTTTGGGGGATTTTTCTCAGACAGAGTCTCTCTTTGTAGTTCAGGCAGGCCTTGAATTCACTACAGAGCCCAAGTGAGCCTCAAATTCACAGCAATCCTCCTGCCTTTGCCTCCTGAGTGCTAGGACCACAGGCATGAGTCACCATGCCCAGCATTGTGGTATGTGCTTACTGGGAATCGAACTCATGACCTAGCATTTGCCAGGCAGATGCCAGAACAACTGAGCTAAATCCCGCCCAGGTTTTAATCACTCCTCAGATTACAACAATTGACATGAGTTCTTTGTTGCCCTATGTTTTCCCTTTTTAGCCAATGTATCTTCTTTGCTTTAAAAAAAAAATCATCATTTTGTTCTTAAAATAATCTGGTTTAAATGTTTGCACCTAAAAAAATTAAATTTGTTAAAGATAATAAACTGACCTCCTATAGATTTCAAAATAAAACTATTTTCTATGTACTGTCCTACAAACCTACCTTACTCCTGAGTTATTTTGTGCGGTATTTTAGTTTGGTTTATTCACTGAATTTGGGGGGTTGCTTACTGAAGTTGAAATTTTGATTGCAGGCTTTCTAGTCTCATGTTCATCCATTTTTTTCATTCATAAAATGGTTGAAATATTTACAGTCAAGTGCAATTTTAGGTACAAATATCCATGATTAAATTATGGGTTTCTGAAGCATTTACACTTTGTTGAAATAAAGTAACAATGTGAATATCTCAGTGATAGCAAGTGAAAATAATAAGTAATGGCAAAATAGGTCAGAAGGTCCCACTTGGAGGTGGGAAACAGTAGACAAGGTAGCAGGGTGAGGGCAAAATAGAGGGGTGGGCAGGATTTAGCTTGACTGTGATGAGCAGGGTTATCATCATTAAAACAGTAACATTTAGAGGAGAATTAGCTTACGGAATATCTGAAAGAGGACATTTTAGAAAATATAGACCTAAAATTAAAAAGCTAACACAGAAACATCTCTGGCATATTCACATTGTATCATGGAAACTAATGTGCAAAATGTGACTGAGGGGTGTAAAATAGTAAAAGGAAGAGAACAGAACAGAGAAAGTCACATAACTATTTTGAGGAACTGGATTCTAACTTGAATGAAAGGAAGATTCAACATAATCTACTATGTTTCAAAGGACAAGTCACTATCCAGGCAAGAGATGAGGGCAGTTTGGAGAAGGGAGGTAACAGAAAAAGATATAATTTAAAAATAAAGACATTATCACTTTGATACAGGAATAAAAATGTTTGCTTTGAAATAAAGGAGATGCTTTACTTTCTTGTATCTGTGACAAAATCTTGACATCTACTACTTAACCAAGGAGAGATCGGTGTGAGCTAGCACATTTCTAGATTTTGGTCAATAGTCAGCTGGCTCCAAGGCAAAAACAGCACAGCACGGGGGCACTGAAGAGAAAAACATCGTTCATTTCATGGTGATCAGGAGGCTGAAAGCGAAGCAAGGAGCCAGGAAGGGCAGGTGCCCTCTCAGGTTTAGCTCCCAGTGACCTGCCTCCACCCAGGCCCCATCTCCTGAAAGCACAGCTGCTAAAGAACCTTCCAAGGACGTGAAGCTCCTAGGGAACACCTACGAACTGAACTATAATAGGTAACAATTGCTCTGAGACTTTCAGTTTAAACAAAATAGCAGTGATGCATGAGAAAGTAGAAAACAAAGAATTTGAAACGTCCTGCACTATGGGTACCTAGCAGGCAATCAGAAGATGTGAAGTTAAAGAATAGATATGATAGTTTTCATTTAGGAGCACCATTAGCTCCCAACTAGAATTTAAAGTTATAAGACTGAATGAAATCATTACTGGTGTACAGCTTATAAAGAAAAAAAAGAAGAAGATGAAGTGACAGCCAAATCTAGATTTCGGATATATGCCATTGTCAGTGTGCAAAATCGTCTTGACATGATTGTACCCATTGTGAGTAATAACCAGAATGATTATCCCAGAAAAGTTCTGTCAATTTTTCTTGCAAAATCCCAGTACACTAGAAAAATCCTCAGCATGGCATTGGAGCTTCACAACTAGGCACTGGTGAGAGAAATATACCTGACTCTTTAACACTAGGTTAACGTAAATCTGGCACATTCTATCTTGGATAAAGTCACCTTTGTCGTAACCAGTATACGTGCCCTTTCTCTGACTCAGTTTGCCTCAATGTCCCCTCCAAAAGCCTCATAAAGTCATAGGTGGGACTTTTTCAGAGGTGCCTGGATCTAAAGTGTGTGGACTAAGTTATGTGGTTATTTAATTATCCACTGATTGGTTTGGCACCTGCCATAAGCCTAGTAGCCTGGAGAGAATATAAAAGGGGCAAAGAAACTGCTACTGTTACTGGTGTTTTACTTGCTTTGCTACCTTACACCCACCATAAACTGTCTTTCCTGTGTACCATGCCACGCTGCCTTATAGTGAACCAATTATGGACTAAAACTTCTGCAAACTATGAGGTTTTTTTGTTAACTTTGAGGGTTGGATATTTTGTTTCAGCAACTAGAAAAGTAACTAGGACAGTCATTGTTGTGACTATGCTTGACCATACAGTTGAGGAGCCTTTGGAGTTGGCTTGTGGGAAAAAACATTAGGAAAGATTTGGAGATGCCAGCTGAGAAAGCATCCTGGGAAAGTGGTAAGCTGTACTTAGTAGCAGTTTCTGGTCAGAGTTCAGAAGGACCACAACACCAATAGAAGTCCTACTGATAAAACTAGGCTCAGGAGGTTTGTGCTGGGAAGAAGGACTGCACTGGCTGCTGTGCGTGTTATGATGTGTGGTAAGCCTTGGCAGAAAGTTTGTCTGTATTTTGTTCATGTCCAGCAGCTTTGCTTGAGACTGAGATTAAGGGTGGCAAACTAATTAATCTTTCAGAAGCGTAATGTTGAGGATATGGCATGGTTACTACTGGGGGCTTTTAGCCAGATTTATGTTTAGACTCAAGACAAAGAGCCCAACGGAATGATTTAAAACATCTTAAGTTTGGCCAGAAAGGAAGCTCCAATAGTTTCATCCTGCAAAGATGGAAGAGTGGAGAAATTAGTCACTGAAAAGACAAGACATATTTGAGAATATTTGGCAAGAAAAAGCCAAATATTTCACGAGACAACAGAAAAGATGGCTTGAGAGCATCACAAAAACCCAAATTATGGGGACCCACTTGTCCATCCTGCCACCAAGGATAATGACTCTTTTAGTAAGTTCTCTTATATGCTGCACTCCATGTTGCTAGAGTCCAGGAAGTAAGTATTTAAAGTGCAATAAATAGGACACAGATTGGTAAATACCATATCATTTCCCTAGTATGAGAAACTGAAGTTGTAAATGAATTCTAAAATATATGATGGGTATTGCAAAATAGGAAAAAATGTTCAAAAGGCAGATGGAAAATAAGGGTAGGAGAAAGTAAGGAAGAGAAAGAAAAATTTTGAAAGTAAAAAATAAAAGGAAGAAAACTTATGTAGGTAAGAGGCAAGAGGTTGCAGGGAGGGCAAGAGAATGAGAAAATATGAGAATTAAGATGTGTCATGTACTGGTAAAATTCTCAGTGTTGATTATGATCATGATGTATATATAAAATGTACCAACAAAATAAATTAAAAATAAAAATTTAAAATATAATTAACAGAGAAATTAAAAATATCAAATGCTGCTGCTAACTTCAATATTTCTAGCAAAAAATAGCCGAGTAATGTTAAAATACAAATGTATGGAAGGAGTTACATTTTATACAAAAGTTAGTGATTGGACTGTTGACTGATAAAATTTTTAAATAAGAAAAACTATCAGAAATGTTAAAAGTATTGGAAGCATTATTCTGCTATCTTTTGAAACTAAGATTGTAAATGATCATTGCACGTGGATGGCAATTTCTGAACTGTATTTCAGGAGCCAAGATTGCTATGATATTAAGGTTACTGAATCTCAGGCTACACTTTTTGGCACTCTCCAAGTGCTTTCTGGTTTTGACTAGAAAAATAATTTTTGGAGTAAAAACAGCTACAAACTTCTTAGTTCATTCTTTATGCTCTGAAACCTTAGAAGATGTTCCAACACATGTTCTGTACCATATTTATGGCTGCAACTGACTTTAGAAAACTTGCTGGATTTAATTTCCTTGTTATTACCTTTGGGAATAGTACACAAGTGCATACTTTGAATTTTTTCCCCTAATATTGAAGCTAAAAAGACCATGACAAAACTTGGACACAATGAAAAATGTCTTCCAAATGTCAATCAGTCATATTCCAAAGTGGTCTTTTGGGGAAGTTAGGGATGAAAACTCTTTCTAAGTACTCTCTAAACATTAAGATCAGATCTATTTTTAAAATGCTAATGTCGTTCTTCACCATTTTGCAACAAGAATTCATACTTGGCACACAACTCTCAGTCTATCCACCTGACCCATGTTCCCCAGACAATATCTTACCAATTCAGCCAATATAACACAATTGGAATTAGCAGTAGTCCCACTAGGTTTTAGTATAAAAATCTTTCAATCCCAGGTATTTAAAAGTCTTTAGCAAAAGTTTTTGAAGCCATGAGCTTTATCCAAAGGCTCAATATTATTTTTAGTAAAAATATTTGTAAAATTCATGGATATTATATAAAAGCAGTTAATCTTTAACAATAAGTTTTAACTCCATTTACTACATATGATATTATAAAGCATTGTCCAAAATGATATGGACATCTTTGATATGCACATCTCAATCAACTGTCAAATAGTACTTTGATTCAAGTGCAGTCATAATGCCCATTTTATTAAAAAGAAATAATACTATCCAAATCACAAATAATGAGTGCAAGTAAATATTGTCTCTTGGAAAGACATTGGGACTTTTGTTGCCCCAGAAAATCAGTTTTAGTCCTCAACTTGACCTTTAATGTGTATGTCATGTTAGAAATTCACTTAATCATTCAAGAGCCTTTTATCTTTAAAATAATGATATCTTTAAGTGTATTATATCTGAAAAAATATAAGATGCAAAATCACAATAGCAAAAGAAAAATTCCAAACATTTCTGAAGAATTTAAATAAAATATTAAATTCTCTACTCTGGCCAGCATTGCTAATTGCAGTGGTTTAGGATTCTCCCCCAAAACAAACCAGTAATATGTGTTTATGTATAGAGATTTATCTTAAGGAATTGCCTTAATCAAATCATTATCTGTACACTGAGGCTAGCCAGCCAAAACCTTTAAGGCAGGTGAATGGTGATGAGACTAATGCACCAATCTTGAATCATAAGAGAATACAAAGGAAGAATTTCTTCCTTTTTAGGGGATCTTAATCTTTTACTCTAACTCTTCATTTCTATAACTGGTCACATGATCATGCCTTATATTTATATAATTAATTATTTCCATTTTTTTTATTACATCTGCCCTTAGTTGGCTTCTCAGTTGGTTTTTATGAAATATACCCTTTTTTCAGAAGGTTTTTGGGCTATTATTTAACTTACCTAAATTGACTTATATTTCTAATGATGTTAACCACCACACATACCATCCTAAAGGACTTCTGCATTCCAGACATACTCTTTTTAACCACCACTGAAAATGCCTGTATAATTTTCCCTTGGCAATCAGGATTTTATTAGTCAAGGTTCTCTGGAGGAGTTCATTAGATAAACGTACCAGATCTGAGGCGGGCTGCTTCACAGTAGTCACCTACATGCTGGAGGCCAGAGGATCCAGGAGCTTCTCAATTCAAGAAGCTGAAAGCCACAAAATGAGAGATCAGTGAAACACCATTGGATTGAGATAGGATGAAGTCCTAGAAGCTTCCTGAACAACTCAGCGTTCAAAGGTTGAAGATACTGCGGTCTTATGTTCATGGAAGCAAAAGTTATCCCCTCTTAAGAAGAATAAAGTTCTTCAAAAGGTGAATCAATTTCCTGTTTCTCCTTCTTTTATTCCATCTGAGCTCCAAGTATCTTGGATGGTGCCACTTAAAACTAGAGTAGGTCCTCATGCCTCTGTTTGCTGACCTGTCAACCCACAGATACCTAGAAGTGTGCTTGACTAATCTGCTATTTATTTCTTAATCCAACCACACTTACAGTTTTAATTAACAATCACAAGGATCTGTTGCCAAGAAAGTACATAATTACCTTCTTTCTTTATATAGACATGTGAGAAGCCAAATTGGCTGAGTGCCAGTTTTAATTTTCAAACAGAACCACTGTTGTATTTCATGGTGAAAGCAAAATGCATTGAAAGTAATATTCCTAGACCAACAGAGCATAATATGGTGGGATAAGAATACACCACATGTGTATTTACAAGTGCCTTATTAATAGTGCCAGTGACTGTTACAAATCTCATAGTTTTGCCTTGGTTCTAGGACCTAAGTACATTCAGTTTTCTTTGTCATCAGTTTTCTAATTGTATTACTTCCAAGTTTCTAACTATTTAATAAAACCATTTAATATATATGTATATATATGAATAAATATAAATATATATGTATATTCATATATAAATAAATGTGTTTAATGTTACTAAATCTCTATACATAAACACTTATTATTGGTTTGTTTTGAGGGAGAATACTAAACATATTTCAGCTATATATATTTTTTCAAGGTCACAGACTTGATTTTTTTCCCCCCATTAAACTTATTGGTATATTTTAGGTATACTTTATGACCACATTCACCACTGGGAATTTGTACTTGTACATTTAATATGTTGGTCCTTGGTTTTTTCCTTATCCTTCTTCCTTTCTTTCCACTCTTCCACCCCTCCTTATTTACAAAAACTTAGTTTCCATTTGGTTGCAAACTAAGTTGGATGAGAACTAGACCCAGTGCAATGGTTAGGATTAATATTTACCCTAGGAAGAAATTTGATTTAGTTGTCATCCAGATCCAGTTCTTTTTGCATCTAAAATCATGGAGAGAACTGAGTTAATGAACCGCATCTGGGCATATTTTGCATGCAATAAAATGAGCAAACAACTTCTGTTGAATTTATTTCCTACTATCTGAAATAAAGTTGTCTTATAAACAAGTCTAGAATAGTTAATTTTTTTGCTTACTCGTTTATAGACTAACATCATTAATTAATGGACCAGTGTGATGCCTTGTGGATGGAAAGGAAATCGAGATCGCTGAGAAGTAAATTATGACCTAAAGCCCAATCATGGTCAATGAAAACGCACTTATTATTGGCATTACATCTAAAAGCAAACTACTTCTGGAAGTTCTTGAAAACGAAGAGGGAGGGAAACATTTGTCAAATAAATATCTGCACATCAGTTACTAGCATATTTGTTAACTAAGAAACCATATCTGGTACAGCAGCAGCAACTGGAATCATTACCATGTGAGTCTTATAGTAATACACTGTTGTTCAAGATGTTTTCTGCAGGAACCAAAGAGGCAAGTTGAAAGAGGATACAATGAGGATCACCAATAATAAGTCTCTCAAGTCCCTGGCGATGGTACTAATTGTATGATTGTGTAATTTTCACCTCATATTTGACCTTTTCTAGCATAAAAGTTCCTACATCGTAGATCAAGTAGTGTGTGGGTTCTACCAGTTGTTGACTATGTCTATTCCAGCTATGCATCCTTAGGGAAGGTAATTAACCACAGAATGGGCTTAGACATGCAACATATCCACTGTGAAATAAGGGATGACTTTCCTGTGTCCTTACTCTTCAAGGCACAGTATCCTGGCATTGGAGTCTTCAGGAAATAGCACCAATTCAGAGTCATTATTTAATAATAGCTCTAACACGATTGTTTTCTTTCTTTTGATGTGCAATTGCCATTGATTGCTTTGAGGAATATTGAAAAGATTAACAATATGAATTTCTAGCAATGTGACTGAGTCTTTACCCCAAAGGATCCAACTTTTGCTTTACTTAAAGGATTCCGGTTCTGTAAAGTGGTTGATTGTGGAAATTTACTGAGGGTTGATGATACTGCTTTTGTAATTCAAGTTAGACTTTTATTTACTTTAATCACTGAATATATATACAAAGAAAAAATTTGTAGCATTCGAATCTATTACACTGCTAGGAACACCATTATCAACTAGCCAGTGTTTTATATTAGTATCTCTCTAAGTAAAACTATGTTGACTACTGCTTTGTTCTATTATCCATGATAATACCTACATCCACTTTGTCTTTGGTGGCTAATGGTTACACTTAGCATTTGCCACAATAAGATAAACTAATTTGATTATGTTAAATTTCCCAATTTAGTGATGGCAAGTCAACTGTGGTAGAACAGGCCTATAGTTCCAGCACTCAGGAGGCAGAGACAGGAGGATCGCCGTGAGTGAGAGGCCAGACTGAGCTAGAAAGTAAGTCAAGTCCAGCCTGGCTTGCACAGTGAGACCCTGCTTGAAAAAGAATTCAGTGATGGAAATTGCGTGTATAATTTCTGACCCTTCAGTGATGCTGGCGTTCTCTTCATAAATTTATTTATCGTAGTGATACAACAAATATGACCTTAAAACTGAGAAGAGTGAAGATACCTTAGATGGTGAGTCCTGATGTCCTTAACCTTTTGGATCGCTCCCTCTACTGTATTTGAGAGCAATCACATTTCAACTCACACAGTGGATATCTTTTTAGTCCATGTTTCCTCTAACCAAGAAAGCTGTTGAGAGCTTTTCTAATTCCCTTTCTAAAAGACACAATATTAAATCTAGAATATTAGTTTGGTGGGCTTGTACCAATAAATTTGACCTTATTTATTTTCCTTCCAGCAATATCTCACATCATTCATATCCATTCCCAATCACATTCATACTCATGCCCATAAAACTTGAGAAACTGCTATGATGTTTTCAGAACAATACAATTCTCATGATCTCCCTTATGCTCATATGTTTTACCTCTCTTACTATGTAAGGACAGGTGAAACAAAATTCTTTAGACTGCATGACAAATGATAACTAAGAGTTATGTCTTTCAGTTCCAGAGGCTTCACAATCCAAGTTGAATGTAACTGTAAATTTGGTGTCTGGTAAGAAATTGCTTCCTGGCCCATACAATGAGGCATGTTGTCAATATTCACATAATGGCAGGGGCGAGGTGGCTCTCCAACCAACTTGTAAGGACATTAGTCCCACTTATTAGGGCTCTAATCTCATGAAAATCATGTTTGAAAAATTATTCCTGAAATGCCACCACACCAAAATTTTATGTCCATAT
Source organism: Petromus typicus (assembly GCA_004026965.1). Taxonomy (NCBI): domain Eukaryota; kingdom Metazoa; phylum Chordata; class Mammalia; order Rodentia; family Petromuridae; genus Petromus; species Petromus typicus. The sequence continues at coordinate 64,013 of PVIR01005414.1, forward strand.
AATAATTTTAAGAATGCCTACATATATCTAAATGCAAAAGCAATTGTAGGGATTCCTCAGGGTCAATGAGCAGCACCCTACAAGGCATTGGTCAAAAGACAGGCCTCTGTAGTATCCTCCGTAGTCGGTCAGCACCTCTTGCAGTTGGAACAGCCCCTTCTCCTAGTAACAATGATCCATAATTCAGATATTCAAATTCAGTGATCCTGTTACCTTAAAAATCTCTTCTTTCTAATCAATTCTCTCACTTTACTAATGGTTACCTTACCTTATGTCCTTGGGAATTAAATTTGTGTTTAAACCAGGCACCAGTGGGGGAATTATCTAGGTCTAGAACTCAGCAGTCTCTGATTTAAGAAAATATAAGGACATAGACCCTCTCAGGCCATTTATGGAATGATTGAAATGAAAATTCAAGACTTTGTGCTCATCTTTTTCTTCCCCCAGTGTTTTCAGAACATTTAAGAACTGGCCAATTTCATTACACTTCTTAGTTTAACAAAGATGGTCTAAGGTATCAAATACATGGTCATTTCAAACTTACTTTATTCAGCCATGTGATTAGGAATATTCAGTGGTGATATTACATATATATCTTGTGCCGTATGAAACCAATGTTTACCAGCACTTTGATACTTTAAATTATGTTTTGAAATATAATCATATTAGAAAATTCATTCCAGAAACTTCAGAATCAATTCAGAAAATTCATCTTTTTTATCATCCATTGTTGTATATCAAACACAGGACCTTGTTCCTGTGAGAAAGGCTCAGTGAAACTGAGTAAATCCCAGGTCCAGAAAATGTATTCATGTTTTTAAGTTTTTATTGCTACATTTTATGTACACATCATGATCACAATCAACATTGAGAATTTGTACCAGTACATGAGATGACTTAATTCTCATTTTTTTCCATTCCACTGTAGACCCTACACCCCCAGCTCATATATGTATGTAGAAAACTTACTCTTAAAATAAAGTTCTTCTAAGGCTGGGCATGGTGGTGTATGCCTTTAATCCCAGGACTGTGGAGCAGAGGTAGGAGAATCATCATGAGTTTAAGGCCAGCCTGTACTACATAGTGAGACCCTGCCCCCCCCCAAAAAAAGAGTTCTTCTAGAGCCAATCTTATTATCAAAATCTGTATTAGCCAAGGTTCTCCAGAAAGAACTGATAAATATATAGAATGTTTTATTTTAAGAAATTGATTCATGGTATCAAGGGATGCTACATCCACATTCTAGGCAGATCAGTTGGATAGAGACCAGTGAAAAGATACTATTTCTGTGTTTAAAGTCAAAGTAGTCTACAGGTAGAATTTCTTCCTTTTCGCGATAACCAGTATTTCCTCCAAAGGCCTTAAACTGATGGGTAGTTTATCCTCCTACTATAGCAAGTGATATATTTTATTCAAAATCTACTTACACAAATATCAACCACATCTAAAAAGGTATTTACAAGGCTATGTGTGGAATGTTCTTTCACCAAATTATTGGGCAACATAATGTAGTCAAGTTGATACATAAAGTTAACTATCATACTAACCAGTGTTTACTTTTCCTCTCTCTTCCCTTTTTTGTGGTGGTAAAGTTTGTTTTTATGTGAAACAACCCATGTTATCTTAAGAATTGACAAAAGGCCAACAAAAACAAGTATATTTCCTCACTTCTATTGATAGTCAATGAGATCTCAGGAGAAATCTCTGACTATTACTTCCAGGAAAAGCCTTCAAGTGTGTAGAATTATTTAATACAGTATTTTGTGATCTTTCCTTTGCTTCACTCATCTCATGCACGCAGAAACCATGTTTGTGGGTGGTAAACGAAGGAGGAGGAACTATCGTCTTCAGTATACAATCTCAACATTATGAATGAATACCTCTCACAAGAATAGTAAAGCTGAAAAATAGAGTATGTATGGATCTGAAAGTAAAAGTGTGGTCACAGCACTATGCACAGATTGTGAATTTATTTTTGGTTTTTTAATTGGTGGGAACAGAGATTTAACTGAGGTCCTTGTGCTTGCAATGTAGGCATGGTACCACTGAATTAAGTCCCTGGCCCTAGATTGTGAATTTGTAACTCTACAGTGTGCAAAAATCAAATTATTTGAGTAGCATCTATAATAAGGTCTCCTAATAAACACCCAACTTTACTAGAAACTTCATTACTTATTTGACAGCCCAAATAGTTTATTACTTCAGTATTGGTCAGATAAATTTTTCTCTTCTCTTGAAAGAATAATTACCTTATAATCAGGGTTTAGTGCAAATGTGGATAACTGGAAAGTTTACTATAAAGCATTTGTTTTTGTGAAGATTAGTTGTAAAAATGAAAATTTGCCATTTCAAAAGAATCACCTTGTGAAAAGTTATTTAAAATTTAAATATCTGTAGAAGAAACAGAAATTAATTGATGTTTGCTTAGTTTTACTATGATATGATTAAATCAAGTCTGGCCAATGACATAACTCAGTGGTTCCAGGCTTGTATGGCAAGTGTAAGGTCCTACACTTGATCTGGGATCTGAAAAAAGAACACATTTGATCTCCACACAGAGATAATAGCATCCTATTTCCATATTACATGAGGTAAACTTTCCTCATTCTATCAAAATGTACCAATTTCTTGCCCAAAGTATAAACCACCTATCACATTGCTCAGAAGTCCAAGTCCAAAGTCCATTCTAGACTCAAACCAACTTGTAGTTGTGAACTCTTATTTTTAAAATAATCTAAAAGTGAATTACAGAATCTCTAGATATAATGGCAAAAGGTAAGTACTGCAATACTAAATGGAAAGAACAAAATAATAAAAAGAAATCAGACTGAAAAAAATACTAAAATCCAGCAAACAGATATTAAATCTTTTTTTTTTTTTCTCTTAGGTTTTTGGAGACAGGGTCTCGCTTTGTGGTTCAGGCTGGCCCTGAGCTCAGCCTCCAACTCACATTACAATCCTCCTGCCTCTGCCTCCAGAGTGCTGGGATTACAGGCGTGAGCCACCACGCCCGGCACTGTGGTATGTGGTACTGGTTGCTGCTGGGTGTGGGTCTCCACACCCAGTATTGTTATATGGTTACCGGGGAATCGAACCCGGGTCCTTGAGCTTGCAAGACAGGCGCCGAAACCACTGAGCTAACTCCCCGGCCCCAGATATTAAATCTTTAAATCCATATCTGTCTTTGAGGGTGCATAGAAGCAAGATCTGAGCTAAAGAGGGGTTAGATGTACCTGCTCTATGGCCTTGCTTATTGCAACCCATTAACTTTTCTCTTGGGCTGTCTTTATTCATGATCAGTAGCTTTTCTTAGCAAATGGTCAACATACCTGATATTTCTAACTTCCTGGGATTAAAGCACAACTTTACCCTCACACCTACAGCTCTGTACATTGTCCTATTGGCGATGACTGGCAGAGATTTCAACCCTTTTACATACTGCGTGGCTTTCAGGTGTTCCTTTCAAACCAACATAAAAGAATCCACAGCCCTGCAACTCTTGCATTCTATGAGCTTGTAAAATCAACATCCTGTGGGTGATGTCATGGTCTACTACCTTTGAAAAAAATAGATTGGCATACTGCCCATGATTATAGTAGGCGTTAAGCGCTTGAATGACTTAATGTGAGGAAGCATTTCCTCAGATGACCCTAAGTAAGCAAGATGCCTTAAAACTCTTGTTTCAAAGCAAAATGTTTAAAAAGAAATGACAATTGTATCCTTTTGAGCTCACAATAAGATATGCTGATTTCAAAGACGTGCTCAAGGTATCTTTTCTACTTTTCTGGTACAAAATCCTCAGCTTCTTTATAATAGTACTAATCCACTAATAGCCACAATTTGTTTCCAACTTTAATTAATAAGGCATGTGCTGGTTTTATAGCCAAATGGCAAGATTTTAAAGGATTTGTCTCTATGTTTTACTCTGAATTCTCACTTAATTTAACATTGAAAGTATCAGTAGTACCCATGCCACAGCCTGAACAGTGGACTGCCTTGAAATTTCCTCTATTGTCAATCAGTCCATCACCTTTCAATTCAGCCTTACACAATCTTTTAGGAGCTAGATAAAATGTAAAAAGAATTTTGAGACTGTAACACCTATAAGTTTTAGTCCATTCACATAGATTTTTATGGAAACTTCATTCCCCTCTGACACCTTCACAGTATACTCTTTTAGATCCTCATTGCTAGGAGCAAGAGTATTTTCAGACTTCTGTGGTTTTAAGAGCAGAGACCTTGATCTCCTCGTTAGATTGATTCCTAAGTATTTCAACCTTTGGGTGCTATGGTAAAGAGAACTGATTTCCTGATTTTTCTCTCAGTTAATATGTTTGTACATACAAAGGGTACTGATTTTTGAGTGCTGACCTTGTATCTAGCTAAGGTACTGAATCTGGCTAGTAAGTCTAGCAGACTTTTGGCTGCGATTTTAGGATCTTCTATACCGAGTACCATGTCATCAGAAAATAATGACAGTTTAACTTCTTCCTTTCTTGTCTTTATTCCTTTTATTTTTTCCTCTTGTCTAATTGCTATGGCTAATGCTTCCAAAACTATATTTTCATCTGAAACCGCAGGAGACCTAGAAGAACAAAAGCAATTATAGATAACAAGATCACAGCAGAAGGTATGACAATGCCCAACTTGAAACTATACTACAAACCCACTGTGATAAAAAACATCATGGCACTAGTAAAGAAACAAACACAAGGATCAGTGGAACAAAGTACAAGATCCAAAAACAACCTCATATACTAAGCCACCTTATCTTCAACAAAGGAACCAAACACTTTCAATGGAGGAAAGATAGCCTTTTTAACAAATGGTGCTGGAAAAAGTAGTTTCAACTTGCCAAAGATTAAAACTAGACCTATTTCTTTTACCACACACCATATTAAAATCAAAGTGGATAAGAGACTTATATATTAAAACAGAAATACTAAACCTGCTGTAAAGCAGGTTAGGTAGAACTCTTGAAAACACTGACATAGGGAAAGATTTTATGAACAAAACTTCAGCAGCATGGAAACTAGCAGAAAGAATCAACAATTGGGATCTCATCTTATTAAAAAGCTTCTGCACAGCAAGAGAAACCACCAACAGAGCAAAAAGACAACTTACAATATGGGAAATAATTTTACCAGCTGTTTCTCAGACAAAGGACCACTATCTAGAGTATACAAAGAATTTAAAAGAAATCACCTCCCCAAAAACACAAAGACTCATGAGCATCTTAAATAAACAGACACTTTTCAGAGAAAGAAATTAAATTAGCAATGAAGCATATGAAGAAATGTTCAACATCGCAGGTCATTCAAGAGATGCAAACAAAAACAATACTGAGCTTCCATCTCACTCCAAAACAAATGGCTCCTTTTACAAAATCAACCAACAACAAATGTTGGTGGGGCTGTGGAGAGAAAGGAGCATATTTCCATTACTAGTGAGAATCTAGACTGGTGCAATCACTGTAGAGATCAGTGTGGAGATTCCCTAAAAAACTAGGACTCAAGGCCTCATTTGACATACATCCATGTTTTTAACAGCTCAGTTTGGAGCAGCTAAATCTTGGAAACAGCCCCAGTGCCCATCAACACAGGACTAGATAAAGAAGATATGCTTATTCTATAAAGTAAAATATTACTCAGCCACAAGGAATGATCAATTTGAGTCACTTACATGCAAGTGGTTGTACCTCAAGGACATACTCATAAGTGAAATAAATAGGACAAAGATATGTAAATATTGTTTCTTTTCTATGGTATGAAAAACCAAAGGTGTAAATGAATGGCAAAATGCATAATACATAATGCGAAGTAGAAAGAAAATGTTCAAAAGGAAATAGGAATAGGTGGGTAGTTAAAAATAAAGAAAGGAAAGAAAAAACTTGATTAAAAAAAGGAAAAAAAAGCTTATGTATATAGGGTGTGGGGGTTGTAGGGAGGGCAAGTGAAAGGGGAAAAATGAAAATCAAGATGAGTCATGTGTAGTACAAGTTCTCAATATTAAATGCAAACATATTGTGTGTTTAAAATGTACCAATAAAATCATTTTTTAAAAAAGAAGTCACTTCATCAAAATAATTTATTCCAAGGAATCCTGAATTCTACAGTTAGAAAGATACTACAGGTTCTACCACCCTGGCTCTTTTCTCATAATATGCATGACACTTTATCTCCTATGCAAAGTTGCTAATTCTCATAAATATGAGAACTGGTTAAAATTCTAATGTGTAGAATTGAGACTCTCATTGAGAAGAAGGATATATAAATAACCCACGGAAATAAGGTGAAAGGTCAGAAAAATATTTTATATACATAAGATGTTCTGGCTAAGTTCAACTGTAATTAATAAGGCATGTCATTATTAGCTTATCTAAATGTACCAAATAAGGTGCCAATCCCTTCTCTGCATTCTGTATTTCTAAATAAGGATGGGTGCCAAGGCCAGCCAGGCAGAACAATGGGGTAACCAAGCCGAGGGGTTAGGATGAGAAATAAATAAAGACAGGACAGCAGGGCTTGCAAAGGCTCATCAGTCAATACCGAATGAGTGCTGCAATTATTTATCAGCCTTCTTTTATACATTTCTTAAGTACCGACTACGTGCTAACTAGCTTCGTTTACGTATACAGAAAAAAAAAGTAACTGAAAAAGAGTGGAATCCTTGGCTTGTTTAATCTCAAGGTTAATCATAAAGAACTGGTGGGCGGGGTGTGCTGACAATGTTCTTAATCTTGCAAAGGTGTGTAGAGGTTCTTAATTTAATTTGGCAAAGGCAGTATTTATCCTTGCAGAAGGTAAATAATGTTGAGCTCTGATTCAGAAATCAGGCCAACTTTTCTTTCCCGCATAGGCAGCTATGGCACTTTAGGAAACAGCTCCCAACAGATGGGTCAGGAAAGAATTAGAATACAACAGTTTATATAAAGCAGCAACAGAAAGCACTTTAAAAGAAAAAATATATCACATGTCTGCCTGAAATGCCATCAATGGCCTCACTTTTAACTTACAGAGATGTTCTCAGTCCTAACAGGATACCATAGGAATTACCACCAATTTCTACTCACACCATTTCTTGGATCAGTTGGTTAAAAACCTTAAAAATCATTGATCATTTTCCATGAGTCTAGAGATCACCTGTGCAGTGTCTTCTATCAGTCCCTCAGGGTCATGTGGTCTAGGATGGCCTCAGCTGGCTAATTCAGCTCTGCCCCAGGAGACCATTTTTTTCTTTTCAGGTTGGTATATGCTTTTTATTTGTTAATATCAGGGTTTCATGAGAAAAGAAAATTATTTTTAACAATCACTCTTTGAAACTTAATTTTGGCTGTCCCATTGTCTGAAGCAAGTAAATAAACTCTACTTGGGATTAGTATTGATAACCACTACCATATACAGAAAGGCTTAATGTAGAGATTTAATAATTTTTTTAAATTCAAGTCTTTATTGGTACATTACAAATGCACATCATCACCGCATTCGACATTGAGAATTTGTACCGGAATAAGACATGACTTGACTCTCATTTTTCTCCTTCCTCCCTGCCCTGCAACTCCCCCGACTTCCTATATATATATAAGCTTTGTTTCCTTTTTTCTATATTATTATCACATTCTTTTCCCCTTCATTATTTACCCCTACACCCACTGTCCCTTTAAATATTTTTCATTTCACAATATCAACTATATATGCTAGAATTCATTTACATCTTCATTTTCTCATACCAGAGAAAAGATACGATATTTCCACATCTGTGACCTATTTATTTTACTTATAAGGATGTCCTCAAGATACTTGCTTTGTAGTTCAGGTTGGCCTCAAACTCACAGCAGTCCTCCTGCCTCTGCCTCCTAAGTGCTGGGATTACAGGCCAGCTGTACCGAATTGTTACCTCCACTTCTCTGCAAACATTAGAGCGTAGGTGCATTCCTGAGTTACTTGTAATGCTGATAAATGGAGTAGTAAAGGTCTGTACTGCCTTACTTGTACCATCTTTCAGAATTCCTTTTGAGGATCCAAAGATGTAGCTCAGTGGTAACATTCTTGCCTAACAAGCACAAGATCCTGAGTTTGATCCATGGTACCACCAAAAAATAAATATAAAAATAAATTCTTTTTGGCAAGAAAGTATATGAGACCCTAAACCCAAGTAACCCTGAGCTTGAAAGCTGCAGTCTAAATACTGCTGTCCTGTTTTTCTGCATGTAATATGATTGTTATGTAACTTGAGATAA